>WOXC01004762.1:755000-1006231 GCA_011680675.1 Gymnobelideus leadbeateri | reverse complement strand
TCACCTAGTTAGCATAATTGACACCTGATTTCCATTTGAGCAATACGTAACTGAACGAAGTATACCGAAGTAGTTACGTATTGCTAAGATTAATTCAGAAAATCCAACTAATCTGTACTTCCAGAGCATTTAGATCCACATTAGGGCAAGTTTGTGAGTTATTTTCCAATCAAATCCATCTCTAGAACCTGGCACCAGAGATAACATCTACATCTGGGAAGTCTAGTCAGTTCTTCAACTATGAGAATTATTCCCCAAAGTATTCAATCTGCATCTCTAGGACCCAACAGGCCTAATAAAGGGACTCCAGAATCAAGTAAATATCTAGGATCATGCTAATGTAGAACATCTGAAGGCTCCATCCTTAGGAGGTCCTCAAAAGGTGGAATCTCTATCAGTCTACACCATACAGTCTCATCACAGTCAAGAGTTTCACCAGATTACACTGGAACATGCTACTTTAATCTCAAGGGAGTATTATAGACCCTCTTAGTTGGTAGCTTCTTACATTTGGATTGGGGAGGGGGGAGACCTCATTTTTATTCCCATGGCTTGTTGCTAGTGGCAGAGCAGGAATCAGAGGCAGGGAGGAGTACACAGTACTGGCTATTGACTTGGTTGAGCCCAAAGCTGCACAGATGTTTATTGTGCTGTTCCTTCTCAACACCAGCTTGCAATTATTGCACAATTGCTGCTAATCAGCATCTTTTTTGTTTTAATGGATAAACCAGAGACTCTGAGGTGTCCTTGTGAGCATATGTCTTTGATCAAGTCAACTAGCAATAGCTTTATTCTGAGTTCTCACAATGCTGGAATCATTCCACAAGAAACAGCTGTAGGAAAATAATACTTAAATCTCAAAATGGCATTAAGTCATCCATAGGTACTCAACAATTATTACGTGCAGTTTAGAAAAAGACATTCTTATGTAATTCTTACAGAGAGGGAACACCTGACTGTTTAAAAGCAACAAATAGGAATTTTAAGGCTGGGGCTGGAACAATCCCTGAGCAAAAATGTGCATCCTTCTCTCTCCTCCCCCATCCCCTAGCAAACTGTTGCTTCTTCTATCACAATGCAGGGCTAGTTCTAATAGGTGGAATCAAAGCATGGAAATAAAATATTAGAAAAACCAGTTTACGTTAAATTTATTCCCTGACCTGCAGTCATTATCAAATGACTTATGTTAGCTCGTTTAAAGGATCAATGTATTAATAAAAATGTATCAGAGATTAGTTCTGAAAGCAAATAGCAATATGCCTCAAACTCTGGAATAAAGAAAAAACAAATTCAAATTGTGAAGTGTGGGTTTTAGGGGCAAAAGTAGAAGTGGAGGCAGAATGTGTATAATTTTCAACTCAGCAGCTAATGGTTATAAGAGTGAAGGATTTGAAGTTAGAGGATCTGGGTTTGAATCTAGGACCTGGAACACTACTACTTATGTGGCTTTGAGTAAATTACTTAACCTCTCTGGGCCTTAGTTTCCTCTTCTGTAAAAGAGGGCGCTTGGGGACTTTTGAGTTTCCTTCTAGCTTTAGATGGATTAATATATGACCCATGATTGCTTAACCTCTAGAGCTCCTTCTAGTTCTTAATTTATAATCCTATGTGTATCAATCAGAATGTTGGTTGACTTGTGAGATTTCTATAAGTTTGTATAATGTTTGAGGTGAAAATGACTTGCTATTTACCCAGTTACACAGTAAATGGGCTACAAAGTCATTGGTAGAAAGCCAGCTTTCCTGATTCACAATTCAAAGCTTTTTCTAGAGTAAGATCCCATTTTCAGTATCGTAAGGGCTCCCAGGTCCTAGCCCTCTTTTTCAAAAATGTGTTTGGGGTTTTTTGGGGGAGAGGGTAATATATGCCTAAACCAGAGACTAGTGAGCATGTATCTTCCATCAAGGTATGCCTGGAGGAATTTGGTCAGCCTATGCTTAACCCTGTTTACTCCTGTTTCCATCTAGGTGAGGGTACTAACAGCTCACTTTCCCTGGTTGTCAACAATTTGAGTGATGATAGAAACAAGTGTTTGGGGGTGATGGTGGAAGGAGATAACAGAAATTGTTTTTGCTTTTAACCCCCCTTCCCTCATTCCTAATTAGAAATTGCTGTTGTTTGGAGCTCACTGGAGGTCCATGATAGAGGCCTGTGTCAATGGAGGGAGCAAGATAGGAGGAAGAAAGCAAAAAGCAAAGCTTCAGGCCACTGCTCCAATAGCCACCCCATTGCCCCATTTGCCCCATTTGAGTTGGACATCCAAGTAGATATGTGAGATGGTAGAGACTGAAAGGATTACAGACCCAAGCACCACAATCCTCGTGCCCAGCTGGACCCACATTCTTCTCTATGAAGCACATAAAGATATAGAGATGTATTCTATTCTTGAGGTCATTTAGTACCTTGAAATGACAATGAGAGTGTGTGAGCATTAACTAAGGTTGCATGTGCTCCATGTTAATGTTTAATGTCTCCCTAGAAGCAAAACCATTATGCAAACTTACCATTTCTCCACAAGCCTGTGAAACAGAACTGTGCACTCATTTGACCTACCCAATCAAGAAAAGGGAGTCTATTGTAGTGTCCTAGTGGGGGCCTGCAGGAGAGATCTGAGGCAGTATGGAAACTCCATTAAGATGCTTTTCCTTTCCTCTCTCCACACAGTGCCCCACCCAATTCAACAAGGACAAAAAAGTCCTTTTAATCCAAGTTTAGGAGCCATTCCTGTTATATTTTTAAAGTTAGCACTAGTCTAAGGTTGAATTAACAGTACTTATGTTTCCTTAACTAGAGAGAGAAAAGAATGGTCTGAAGGGACTGCATTCCATTCTCACCAGCCAGATTCGCTTTTAATACGCCATTTCATGGATCTGTGCGTCAGCATTTTCAGTTGTCAGCCTTATTCTTTCAGAAGTTGCTTGGTTCAAGGGTGCTAGGAAGCAAGCAATAATTGTTTGAAAAACATGCAGACTGCTGACATCTTCAAGGGCCTCTACAATGCTGCTGACTTCTTTTCAAGTTATATCCTGAGCAGTCTTAATTCTGGTGACATTTGACTAAGCCCTACCAAGCTTAGAATCAACATTCTGGTCTAGTAAAACAAATCTAGGGAACTGAGGAAGCAGGAGGAGAATGGGAAAATAAATAGGATGTGTCAAAGTAGCAGAACCTCCTTCCCACTACATTCAGTTGAGTAGAATTTCTTCTTCTTACAATCAGTTAAACAAAATGTAGTGTCTCTGATTTTACCAACCAAAGGATTCTGTTCTATAATTAAGAACGTTGTTTAGAATGCCTCTCTCTCTATATATGTATGTGTATATGTGTGTGTCTATATGTACGTGTGTGCATATGCATAAAATTTCCCCATGTGGAAAAATCATGTTATATACATGGCAAAAGTCAGAGATCTGTGAATAAGAGTTATCGGTATAACCACAAACAAATCTCTTAAGTTCTTTGTGTATGAATTTCCTCATTTGTAAGATGAAGGAATGGATCTTTGATGGTTGTAGAATGCTAGATTTGGAGACAGAGAACCTAGGTTCAAATTCTATGATTCTAGCACTAGCATTGCCAGGTGATAGAGAAAAATTAATAATTTGGGTGGGGACTTTGGGGTGAGAGAAGGATGTCTGGTCATTTGTGTTCACCCTTGAGTGAATGCATGTATGTGCACGTATGTGTGAATGAGTGTGTGTATAGTGCACACACATGTGTATAGCTAGGATCATGCTTCAGGTAATCAATGAAAAGCAATCAGACTAATGAGTGGTTATGGCAGGCATTTTTTCTCCTTCTCCTATCTCAACTTTCACTCACCAGTCTACCTAGAACATATCTGTGTCCCCCCCTTTCCTTTCTCTTGTCCAGGGCAACACTAGAAGCTGGAATTAGGGCTGCTAGAGGTAGGGAAAAAGAATATGTGAGGGGTTATCCGAAGTTAGAGGAGATAGAGTTCCTCTAACAGGTTGAAAAATGTCTATACTTCCTCTGAAATTCTATCCCAGACCATATCAGTAGGAACCTAGGGAAAACTACTTTGGTCTCCTTAAGATGCTAGCTTTGTTTTAAAGGCAATCAGAAGACAAACAGTAGGCACTGACTGACTGCAGATAAGGAAATCAAGTGGGGGGGCCACGTGAAGCATGAGAACTGTTTTTATTCTGGGCTTGAGATAAGTGTATTTTTTTAGTTATGAAGAGACTAGGAATGGCCATACATAATGATCACATTATGATCTCAGCCTCCACAATCTCAGTTTAAATTGTATAATTACTGATTAAGAAAAAGCATTAAAATGTAATCATAAATGGCATTCAGACAGAGGACCACTCCTAGAGGGTCACATGTGGCCTCAAGGACATAGGTTCCCCACCTTTGGCTTGGTATGTCCTATCTGAAAATGTCATGAAGCTTGGAGGAGCAGCTAACATATTTAGGAGACAAACTTATGACCTATAGAGGTCAATATTCTAGCCCTGGTACTATTAAAGGGTTCAAGATCAGAAGCAAATACAGTTTTGTCAGTGGAAAAAATATTAAAAAGATGCATTGCCAACTGACTTGCAAATGAAACCTCTTATCTTCTCCCAATTAGAATGTAAACTCTTTGAGAACAAGTCTTATCACCTTTCTTTTCAAATTATATCTCCAGCCCTTAGCATGGTCCTTTGTACATGCAGGTGCTTAAAAATGCTTTTGCATTCATTCATTCATTCAGAAAAAAAGGAATATCGTGATAGATGAAAAGTATATCATAGACAGTCAAATTGCATCTCCAAATTACCACAGTTGGCCAACACACAAGAGCCCTAATGAAACAAGCATTCCAATTTCCATTTTTATAGGGAGAATGGAAATGGTTTGGGTAATTAATTTTCATCAGGTCATAAGGGTAGTACAGAAGATGAAACCACATCTCTGAATTCCTGTCTCTTCCTATCTCTCTACTCCAAGGCTTCATCATGTCAATAGTTGTAGCTATTCTACAACCTACCCTTTGGGAATAATTGAACTCAGTCTAAGTATGTTAAGTAGTTTGCTTAGAGGTTATATAGTAGGTTAGGACCACAGGTGAGATTAGACTGTTGCTCTCAAACCTCTAGGCCATTATTTGCTAGTTGAGACAATGAGGGCTCCCAATCAATAGATTATATTATTTATGGCTAGAATGAACTCAAGGACAGAAAACCTGTATTTGGCTTCCTCAGTCCAGTCCATCTTCCCCTCAACTGCCAAAGAGAGTTTCCTATATGTAAAGAGCTGGTTTGACCATTGTCACCCCACCCATATCAACAAACTTTAGTGACTCTCGATTATCTCCAGGATCAAATATAAAATCTTTGGCTTTTAAAACACTTCACAACCTGACCCTATTCCTCTTGTCTTCTCACTTAGTCTACTCCTCTGATCCAGCCACACTGGAACTCTTGTTCTTTTCACAAGACACTCATCTTCCAACTCTGTGCCTTTCTGTGGCTCTCCCTCCTCTCAGGCTTCTTTCAACACACAATTCAGATCCTACCTTTTGTAAGAGGCCTTTCCTGCTCCCCTCCCCCAGTTTCTTTCCTCTGAGATGACTTCCTAGTTACATTTGTATGTACATAGTTATTTGCATGTCATTTCCCCCTCTTAAAATTTGGGCTTTTTGAGGGCAGGGTCCATATTTTGTGATTTTCTTTGTATTCTCCATACTTAGCACAGTCCATGATATGTAGTAAGCATTTAATAAATGCTTGTTTACTGGCTGGATTCAGAAGGGGTGAAAAGAGGGAGTTGGGAGAGAAATATAGCTCTAAGTCTCTCCCCTTTTTCCTGCAAATGGTTCAAAGAAAGGAATTCTAGAAAGCTTGTCTAAAAACTTTGAGTTTGACAGTCCAGCCCTCTTGGAGTTACTATGTAGAGAATTTTGGGAGACCTTAGGTACTGCATGTTTCAAAGGGTGATTGTGAGAATCAAATGTAATTATGTATATCTAAGTGCTTTATAATCCTAAAATGTTACACTAAAGTAAGCTATTACTCCTGACTCCTCAAAACTTCTGTATTTTTCTTCATAGCAATATTTAAACCACATAAAATAGTACACAATATAGAAGGCTTATATCTTGTTTCCATTTGCCCTTGATTTTTTTTGTATTGTTTTATTTTTAAGCCCCAAACTTCCTGCCCACAACAGCAATTTTTTGTTTATTTTATTAATTTCCTTTCGCTCTACTCTGGAGTTTGTTTCTTTCTCCTAAGGTTTGCTTTTAAAAGACTATCTGGCTCTAAATGTAAACTGCTGATTGTGCCAGTCTATTTTTTTTTATTCTTTATTGTATGATGACCCTTTTTCCAGTCAGTTCTACCTGAAGATCACAAGATGTGAGATGCTTATTATTCTTAACATTTTACTGGAGACATTGGCATAAGTACCACCCAAGAAGCCCTCCCAGAATCTACCCCCCAGAGGGTTTTAGATATGCTTATTTTTCAATTAACAAAACACTAGGGAGGTGAGGTTTTCTGGATTTTTTTTTCCTCTGCCTGAGGGTTCAGACTTTAAACAGGATAGGGGCAGATATGTGGGGGGTCACCAAATCTCTTCCAAATTATGGAATTGGAGTACCCAGAATGAAAGAGTTAAAAAAATACCTTGTGACTTGAACTTTCTCATTGTTTGCCAGGTGTCTTATAAAGGGGAGAGAACCTTGCTGATCTGGGAGGGAAGGATGTGGCATCATGGTCTGGAAGACCATCTGGAAACTTCCAAGTACAGAATCCAGCTTACAATTCCCAATTTCCTGCTATACACACAACCTGTGCCCTATGGTCTCTGCTGAAGGCTCATGGCAACTTAGAAAACTCTAGTTCATTTAGGCTCTGTCTTCCTATGCACCCTCCCCACAGCTGAGATTATTAGGTTGTCTGCCTGACAGTAAAAACATTTGATTTTGCTGATGCTTTGTTCTCTGGAATGCCCTTCCTCTCAGAGTCAGTCAGGACTGAATCTCTTGATCTTCAAGGTTTCTACCAGACCTACTTAAGTGAGTAAAAATGATTAAAATTCTGCTGCTGGAGTTGGTTGGTCAATCAGTCAAGAAACATTTACTAAGCACTTGCTATATATAAGTGCTAAGTGTTTGGGATACAAAAGAAAGGAGAAAAAAGTCTCTGGTCTCAAGGAGCCATAGTCTAGTTGAGGAAAAAAGTCAATGTTTTACTGCTTTGCAAAGTGCTTTCATTGATTGAATTATACATTTAGAGCTTAAAGGGATTTTAAAGGTCATCAAGTCTATTTTAAAGATGAAAGAACTAAGGTCCCCCAAAAGTTAAGTGACTTGCCCAAGGTCACAGGGGTACTAAGTGGTAGAGTTGGTCCTTGGACTCCACATGGAGTATTGGTCCCATTGCATCATCCTATCTCTAATAAGTTGTTCCTTACACTTCTGTCAAGTAACTAATATTAAGTGCAGGTATTATTACTAGTTATGCACATAACTATATACAGCAAGTTATATACAGTGTCAGTAGGAGATAACTGAAGAAAGGAGGGAATGAATGGGTGGTGGTGGTGGAACCAGGAAAGCTAAAGAGTCTGAGGGGAGGATGGAGAACATTCTAGGCATCAGCCTGTGCAAATATATGCAGCTGGGAGATGGAGTGTCCCATGTTTGTTTATGAATCACAATATAGGATACATGTGGGTAGCTAGGCAGTATAGCAGATATGGCATCCGGTCTGGAGTCAGGAAGACTCATCTTCCTTAGTTCAAATCTGTCCTTAGACACTTATTATCTGTGTGACCCTGGGCAAGTCACTTAACCCTGTTTGCTTCAGTTTCCTCATCTGTAAAATGAGCTAGAGAAGGAAGTGATTAGTATCTTTGTCAAGAAAACCCCAAATGGGGTCACGAAGAGTCTAACACAACTAAAAAATGATTGAACATAGGATATAGATATATAGATGTATGGTCCTTCTTTCTTCCTTCCTTCCTTCCTCCCTTTTTCCCTCCCTCCTTTCTTCTTTCCTTCCATTTTTCTGAGCTGGCCTGCTCATTTCCTTTTAAGCAACCTGTGGTTCCACTCTTGGGGCTCACTATATTGGTCCCAGACAATGTAGACAGACTTCAGTCTTTCTTTAGCTCAGAACTTCTGAGTTCAAATGAACTGTCAGTGTCAAATTTCTCTAGTAGCAGAGACTGCAGGTGTATGTAGCTTTGGCTGGCTGGCCAGCTGTGCATTTTTCTATAGTCCTGTATGTTATATATGTGCTCAATGACCTTCCAAGGCATTGGTATACAGTATTCAGAAAAGGGAATCAGATCAAATAGAAGTGAGAAACTGTAGTTGCACATTCTCTCAAACTAAATAGGTAACTCCCTTTCCTTTTCTATTTCTACTTCCCTTTGGCATCAGGTCCTGCTGCTTCTTCCTTCCCCCTCTGCTTTTTGGCCCTGGGTAATTGACCAGCAGGATGAAAATAAATTGAATTCCACTCTGGGCATTGGTTGGAGCTTTCACTATGTTTCAAATTTGCTGAGATTAAGAGGAAAAAGTTATAAGCAGAAGAGAAAACTTTGGGCACTCTGCTGTACTTTTGACTTTTAATGTGCCATCTGACCCAGAATGGAACAAAATTACTGGTGAAGTAGCTTGAAGTTAACCAAACATTTACTCTCCCACATCTGTGCTTGTCCATTTCCAGCTGCTTAGCTGTAAGCTGCTCTATTCAGAGTAGGATGACTCCTCTTGCTATAAGTTACCAGAGAATTTTGGTCCCTGAGAAGTAAGGGAAATAAGTAGGTATTTTTAGGCATGGAAAGCAAATCAAGAAAGGTAAACCTGCCATAATTGGGGGAGGGAGAGAATCTTTCAACAAATTATACCTCACAAAGTCTTAAACTTTGCAAAATTCTTTCACAGATTGGATAATAAATTTAGAGTTCAAAGGGACTTCTGTCTATTTTAAAGGTGAAGGAACTAAGTTCCCCAAAATTTAAGTGACATGCCCAAGGTCACCCATCTAATATGTGCCCTAGTTGGTCCCCTGACTCCAGATGCAATGTTCCCATTACACCACCCTATTTCTAATAATCTTTTCTCACAACCCTGTCAGGCAGCTAAAATCAAGTGCAGATATTATTATTTTATTTTAAAGATGATAAGAATGAAATCATTCCTTGCTTTAAAACAAGTATGCTAATAAAACATATACAACAGGATAACAATGCCCAGTGTAAGTAGCTGCAACCAGAGCCTAGACTAGGGAGGGAAAGGTAAGCTGCTTCCTAGAATGCAATATGCAAGGAGCATATGGATGCTTTTTAATATTACTTTACATAAGTGCATCTATTTTTAGTGCCATACAATTCTATTTTCATCTAGATATTTTGTGGTAAGTCACAGGTTGGGTTATAGTAAAGTTTCAAAGTCTCTGTAGGGCAGTATGGGACAATTATTGAATAGTGGTCCTAGAGGCAGTGATATTTTTTAACTTTTCCTAAGGGCAAACAAACACTTTGACCTTGCTCTGAATGTGACATATACAAAACACATATTTAACTACACATTGATATATCTTTAACAAATCACAAAATACTTTTCAAATATCATGTGATAAAAAATGTTAATGTACCCATTTTGGAGATCAAGAAAACAGACTCAAATGTGAACTGAACTGGCAGATGAACCAAGATCCTTAGATCCTGGACCAGCAGTCTAGCAACTAGACAGTGAGTGAACCAGAGAGGTATTAAGTGTCATACTCAAAGGTAAGAGCACCAGAAAAACCAGGGGAAAGAGGCAACATGATGTGGTGGCAAACACATTGGACTTGCAATCAGAAGGTCTAGGCTTGAGTCCCAGTTCCACTACTTCTTAGGATAATCCACACATAAGGCAAATCACTTAGCCTTTCTCAGTCTTAGTTCTCCTTATTCATAAAATGGGTGCAATAATATTTTGTAGTACTTACCTCATGGGATTGTCTTTAGGAAAATTCTTGTTTAACTGTAAAACTATATGTTATAAGCCATTTTTTTCAGGGCACAAATAGGCTGAGTTCAATAGCTCCAGAAGGCAGGTATAAAAAGAGCTTGGTACAGTAGTTTACAATTGTACAGCTATTTAGAGTTACCACAGTACTTTCCTAATCTATCACCTGTATTTCACACATTTTCTTTTTCTTTTTTTTTTTTTTTTGGAGGGCGATTGGGGTTAAGTAACTTGCCCAAGGTCACACGGCTAGGTTTTTGTTTGTGTGTGCATTAAGTGTCTGAGGCCGGATCTGAACTCAGGTCCTTCTGACTCCAGGGCTGACGCTCTACTCACTGCCCCACCTAGCCGCCCCTCACACATTTTCTTATAACAACCCCAAGAATAAATGCTTCCTTCCTTCCAGCAGGCAAGATAGACATTATTCCTCAGACAATAGATGGTGAAGAAAATGTGGTTAGATGTCTCTAGCCCAATGCCAAAAATCTTGGGTCGACAAGGCCTGATCTTCTGTTTCCTAGGACTGTATCTTTTTTTCTAGCCTATCGCTTCATTCTTTGATGGCCTACACTGATTCAGATCTGTATTGCATTCTCAATCAGAGTTCTTAATTCTTACCAGAGAGGAATGGTTTGGGAATTAAAGTATTTCACTTTAAAGAGTCGGGAAGACCTGTATTCAGATCTCACCTTGGACATGTATTAGTTGTCTGACCCTGAGCAAGTCACAAGGATAATAGAAGCATCTCCCTCATAGGGTTGGTGTGAGGTTTGTATATAAAGTGCTTGGCTGATCTTAAAGGCCATACAAATATTAGCTGTATTTATTTTCTAGGTGCAGATGAAGAAATTGAGATCTGGAAAGGCTAAATGAGTTGTCAAAAGTCATTTAGTCAATAGCTGAGACTTGAACTCAGGTCTTCTGACTCCAAATCAAGTGTTCTTTCTACAATTCCTCCATAATGAAGACAAATAGGGTTATAAGGCTTAGTTCCATGGAAAGGAAGGATAACAGTGATGACAATCTTAACATTATAAAGCTTTATGCTTTATGTACATTTTCTCATTTGATTCTGCCAGCAACCCAATGGTGAGGCTTCTAGGGGGAAAGAACGAGCGCTAGTCTTGGAGTCAGGAAGATCTAAGTTCATCTTTTCCCTGACATTTTCTGGCTATGTGACCCTAGGCAAATCATTTAAACTCTCTTGGAGCCATCTTTCCTATCTGTACCATGAAGGGGTTAGACTCAATGACCTTTAAGATCCCTTTTAACTCTCAATATATGATCCTATAAGTAAGTACTGTAGAAGAAAATGGCAAACCACCCCAGTATCTCTGCCAAGAAAACTCCAAATGCAGTCATGAAGAGTCAGATAGGACTGAAAATTGACTGAACAACAATAAGTGCTACTAATATGATTATTATTTCAATTTTCAGATGAAACAAGTCTATGAAAGATTACTAGACTTGTTCACTTGCTCACAGTCAGCTAGTGTCAGAAGTGAGAGGCAATGTGAACCCTAATTCATGGTTAACCATAAAACCATCTATTACACTTAGTCATTTTTTACAGAGTCCTCAAACATTCTTTCCCAACACAGTCTGGTGTTTTCTTTTTAGCCCCCCCCCCCCCCAAAAAAATCCTAAAAAGACCTTCTCAATCCCTTTCTTTTGTTTATGCCATTCACCGATTTTGAGACTGTACATCAAAGTTACTTTGGGGGTCAGAAATCTGGGGGCAACTTCTTTGTGTAACATAAACATAAAAAGTGCCATCAATGGTTTGGTTTGCCGAAATCCAAATTACTGGCTACAGATATGCCCCGATTAGTGCAAATAATGAATTCGAAGAAATGATTGCATATATTTGCATACATATTACTCAAAGTTATAGTTATAGAAAATATGGCAATTGGTTCCAACCCACTAGAAATATGAGGTGTGAATTCAAATAACATAACCACTTCACAGGATTCATTATTCATACTAATCAAGACCTAGTTGTACTCAGATTCAAGTAAAGTGGAAAAAGGGGGATGAACTTTAAAATAAAAATTTTAGTCAAACCTGAAAAACTCACAGTTATGTTTTTAGCTAAAGACTTTATTATTCCTTGTCTGTCTTTTTGTTTTGCTACCAAAACTTATGTGAAGGAGCTGAAATAAAAATATTGAAAAATTAGCCCAAATGGCTTACAGTAACATGTGGGACTATAATTGCTACAAAAGGGCAAAGGGACATTCTATCTCCTTTGTGAGAAATTAATTTTTAAAAGTCCCTCAAGTATACAGATTTTCTCCTTAAATTTAATAATTTCCCAAACACTGAAGCCTTTCCCCATACACCTAACTTTGATGGCCTAATTTCTACATAGTTGGTTCTTATTAAAATCAAATTGAAGGCAAAGATGGAGTGGGAAAAGTCCAAAAATAAGTCCAAATCATAAGCCTAGCTCAGGAGAATCTTTATAATTGGAAGGAAAGAGGGGAGAAGAGATATAACAAGAAAGGCATTTGGGGTGGGAGGAGCCTTGTGGTTAAGAGAAAGATCACACATGCAGAACTGTGATATAGAAGAGGGGTTGGACATTGTGTGACTTCAGAGGTTAAAATGACCAATGAGTAGAAATTACTAGGAGGCAATGCCTGACTCAATTTAAGGAATAACTGTTTTATAATTAGTTCTGTTCAAAATTATGATGGACTGGCTGTCTCACAAAGCATTGTGTATGCATGTGTGCAGAAGGAACAAAAAATGTTTTTATTTTTCTAGAATAATTTTGACCAAGAATATCTTGACATTACAATTTTGAAGAAATACCAAAGAAAATATAAGGTGGGGAGAAGGGGCTGGACAAAAGATCTTAATCATTTTGGTTTGCTTAAATATTGTGTACTCAACCTACTGAATTTTATATGATATACCCAGGCAAGTAAAGTAAAAAAAATTAACTCCCTTAGACATAGTCAACATGTGTAACCTTAATTATTTCTAAACTAAGGCAGAGTTCAGTATCAGGGATGCTTTTATCACTTCACCTGGCTCTAAGGTCATAGGACCATAGTTTTAGAGATGGGAAGTATCTTTTTTACAGATGAGGAAACTGAGGCTCCAAGAAGTGGGGTAACTGCCTCAAGACCACACAGCTACTAAGCAAGAGAATGAAGGATTGCCTTTCAAAGAATAGAGTAAAAATTGGGCAGGAAGCACACATATTTTCTTTCATTTTCTTTCTTATTTTAGTGAATTCACTATCTCTCTGACCTCACTACAAAATCAGGTACAAAAACAAATTAAAGGGGAAACAGCCATCATCCAACCTCCCGTAAGTGTTTAGGTGAAAAAACTCTTTTCTTCACTTCAACTATTTGTTACTCCCAGCCACGTGGCTCACACCCTAGTTTCTTTGCAAGTGTCTGGGGCATGCCTACTCCAAAGGAAAATGATGGCCTTTGGCTATGTTTTTAATTCCTTGCAGTATATTGTGTAACCACCAAAGCCGGGTCCTTTCCTAGGTAGTAGCAGGGTAACGCCAGCAGGGAGGAACTGAGAGGTGAAAAGTAAGAACTTCTAAAACAAACTTTCCTATGGCAGTGCCGGCAGACTTAGGAGTGGTGCAGTCAGCACATACACCCCTCCTCCAACCATGAGCAGCTTTTTGTCAAAGATACCTGCGGTTCATAACTCTATGGCGCCATAATTAAAACGCAAAGAAAAGGACTCGAGTACTTACAGCGTGTGCCCTCTCAGTTAGCACTAGGGTCAGCACCAACAGCAGCAGACACCTAGACGAGAGAAGGTGGGAGAAAGACACACTGTTTGAAAAGCGGTTCTCAAAATTAACACATCCAAGTCCAGAGGGAGAAAGAGGGTAGGGGGAAAGGGTCTTACCGCGGAAGAGCAGCTCTCAAAGCTGGGTCCATTCTACTGCCCATTGTCCCAACAGGTACTGCTCCTCAGAGCAGCCCCGGAACGCCGACCCCTGGGCCACCAGAGCAGCCCCCGGCTCTCAGGAATGGCTAGCCCTTTTAGCCTGAAGGCAGATACCAAGAGACAAAATAGACAATAAAGAGTCGGACATCGCGGTTTCTTTTCTTTCTTCCCCACCTGGCACTCGTGCAAAGGGAGAAGTGCTGGCAGCCCAGAATGCCGGCGCCTCCCCTCCTGCATGGGTTTTCCTGGTACTTGGATTTCCCCTTTAGGTGAGAACCGTGGCAGTGAAGGGAGAAGCCCTTTCCTCTTGGGCAGCAATGTCTTATATGGAACCAAACCAATCTCCCTTTCCTCTCCCACCCTCTTTTCCAGCCCAAACTCGTAGAGAGCGGCACCAGAGTTTGCGCTGGGCTCTCTCAAACTTCTACTCCATCCCGGGGGCTCAGCCCTCCCAGTTCTCCGCGGGCCACGCTTACCTTAACAGGCCAGGACTTAGGGGCTGCTGGGTGCAGGCATTTCCCTTTTCAGAACTGACTCTCCCAGTGGAAGTGGCAGGCAAAAGCCAGAGATACACAAACACAGGGAGTGCACTCTCCTCTCCCCACCCCCCTCCTCCGCCTCTCCTCGCTCCCTGAGGTCCCTCCCCTACTTGAGAAGCTGGGAGAGGGAGAGTCCCCAGCTCCGTGGGCTTGACTCAGGGACCGGAGCAGTACCGCTGGGGTGGCTAAGGAAGCCGAAAGCTTTAAAAGGATAGAGACACGGACTTCTTTACTTACCAGCATAAGCTCTCTCTCCTTCTCTCTCTGACTCTCTTCCTCTCTCCCCCTCTCTCATACACGCACAGAGTAGGGTCCTCCCATTTGAAACGCCGCCCGCGCACTCCAAAGGGGAGGGAACAGCGCCAACAAATTAGGGGAGCTACGCGATCAGCTCTAAGTCTGTGACTCCGGAGGAGCTGGCGCAGAGCAGAAGCGCCAGGGACGATGTCGAGTGAGCACGCACCGGCTCCCCGAGAGTGAACGCGCCAGCCTCCCGCCCAGGGACCCCGCGGCAGACCGGGCTAGCAAACAGTGCCTCGCCCGCGGGGGGTGGGTGCCTGAGTCCAAGCTGAACAGTCCGCTCCCGGTGCTAGCCCGGGAGGTGGAGGAGGATGAGTCCACGGCCGGTTGTTTGGCTGCTGCTGCTGCTGGCTGCCCTCCTGCTCAACGAAGAGCGGAGCAAAGCAGATGCAAAGGTGAGTAGTGTACAGGCGCTCCCCCCTCGGCCCGCAGCCCCTCCTGCCCCTGCTCACCCCAGCCCCAGCCGCCCAGTCCCTTTGTCCGCTTCCCTCTTTTGGCCGCTTTTGGGCCGGGAGCTCCCGGATCGCTGAACTGGGAACTTCACTTTGGGCCAACATGCCACCATGCAAGGTGGATTTCTTTGGGCGCTTCTCTGGGCTACGGATCTGCTCTGTAGGCTGAGTGCATCCATTACAGACCGTTCTTTGTTTTAGTTAGGCAGGAGATAGTTTAGAGAGCTCATCTGGGTGTTCGTGGTGGGAGCCAGGGGGAAGGAAACAACCAGCTTAGCACTTTCTGTGGTGGGTAAATTGGGGCCAGGAACCGAAATGAAATCTACAGGGACATCATTTTTGCGCAGAATGTGTCGAAGAATTATTCACCTGCATGAAGTCCCTGGATCCTTTACCGGCTGTAAACTGGTGTACACACACCACACGCACCCAACCAGCCCCCTACACACATGTGCATTTGAGTCGCCCTGGGCGTGTGTTTCCCTCGTTATCCAGGAGACTGGTGGTTGATGCTGGAACCAGTTCTGGGCCATTTGCCTGGAAACAGCTGTATCTTTGCTTTCCCACGGCTTTTCTATTGCTGAAGCACGCTCAAGTACAGAAAAAGTAGAACTTAGTTATAGTTGTTAATTTAAAAAAAAAATACCAGACTGCAATTGCTGCTTTTAAATATCCCCCCCCCTTTTTTTTGAGAACCAAATTTGTATTTATGCTTGAAACCAAAGTGAAACCATACCTCATTGTTCTATGTGCAAATTGTTTTCCTAGTTTTCATTTCCTTTGGCTATGTGCTTGGCCAGAAGGAATTTGGGAGATCGTTTTTTTTTGTAAAGTGTGCAAAAGCCCAAACTTCCTCTACTGGCTAGGCCCCTGATATCGAGATGGTTCCCCTCATCCCGTTTTTTTTTCCTAAACAAAATAAAAGCTTCAGCCATTTGCAAGTATGCTAAGCCAAATAAAGAACCCTTTGAATGTGCAGTGACAAACACATTTTGATTTTTCTCATGTAATTTAGAGATGCTTTTACTAGCTGTCAGATATCCCTCCTCTTGCCCAGTATCTTTTTCCTTCCTGCCATTGATCGAAATTTTGGGTTTTTTTGGGGGGGTAGTTACCTTCTTAAGCTAAAGACACCATCCATCTATACCGGTTAACTCTTTACAGTCATTGTAATTAAATGTCATTCCCAAAGTAAACTAGTAATGCATTTCCAGCATTTGAGAGGTCTCAGATGCTTCATCAGTGGGTGTTGAAGGATCATGCCAAGTCACTTGGGTTTTCCCAATCCACTGTCTAGTCTAGTACTTGGTTCAATTAGATACTTACATGCTTTTTGGTGATGGGGTTCAAATGCTTGTATTTTAAGGAGGCATGAAGAGGCACTCTTTCTTCTGGATAACACTCATCTGTTGATTTCAGTTCTGACTCAGGAATGTTGTCCCAAGGATTGCCTACATTGCAAAGATTGCCATAGTATCAGGGCAAGTCCAAGAAAGCCCCCTATTTGGAAATGCACTATTAAGCATTTATTTTTATTCAGATATTCTGATTGCTCACCTGAGTTAATTTTAAGTGACATATTTTTAGAAGCCCAGGATCTTTTGAAATTTATGTGATGTTTAAAGGCATAACTTTGTATCACTAGTGCCCAGCCCAGTCCCTGGCATATAGTAGGTTCTAATAAATGCCTATTCACTGAATGAAAGAAAATTCCATTTATGGACATTCTTGTTGGTATTTATTTAAATGAAGGTAACAGTGTTATCATGATTAAGAACCTACATTTGGCTATTGTTCATTAGATACCAAGTGCCAGGTGCCAAGATACTCCCTGATACAATGGGGTATGGGGCAAAGCTAGAGGATACAGAAAACTTAAATCTATGACATATAATTTGAGATAAACCTCAATCACAACTATAGCAGCAGTCTGAAGACTTGGATGCCAATTTAGGCTTTTCTAGCTATTTACTATTTGGGTGACTTTGGGAAAGTCACTCTTTCCACCCTCAGTTTTATTGCAGAGATAATACGTCCTGCTCTGCCTACTTCACAATATTGTATTAAATTAAATGCATTATTTTAATGAAGAGTTCATAGGGTCATAGATTTAAGACTGGAAAGGACCTTCCAGTTTTTCTCATTAAGAAATTCTCTCTCTCTCTCTCTCTCTCTCTCTCTCTCTCTCTCTCTCTGTTTCTCTCTCTCTCTGTCTCTCTCTCTGTGTCTCTTTCTCTGTCTCTCTCAGTCTGTCTGTCTCTCTCTCCCTCTTTTGCAAATGACATATATTTTTTTGCAGGGGAAATGCCTACAACTAATATTTTTAATTTCTACTGTCACCTAACTTTTCTTTCTGATGTTACCTTAGAGATAGAAGACCTACAATACTATACTGTTGAAAGCTCAACATGTGCTCTGAAAACTTCATATCTCATCACTACCATTAAGCTCAAATCTCAACAGTGTAATTTATGTTGATCTGAATAACTTGTTCTGGTTCTTCTGTGAGTTCTCTTACTTAGTACTTACTGCTGCTATAACACTCCTTAGGACCAGGGGTGTGGCTATATGACTTTTTCTCAGCTTGGGTTTATCTGCCCAGAAGTAGTGGAGACCTTTCTATTCATTAGCCACCATTCATAAAATTTGAAGAATCTGAACTTAGATTCAAAGAGTCTAGATCTTTGTACAGGTATGTACTAATTGCTACTGGAAATATTTTTGGATTCTACAGAGAAGGTAGGTCCCTGATTCTTTTTTTGTTGTTGCAGGTTTATCTCAACTGAGCAAGGATGAATTCTGTCCAGCAGCCAAAAAATGGCCTCAATGAAAAATGGAGTTGCACCTCAAAATCATATTATTTTTTTCATGTCTGGAATTGTGTCAGGTTTATTGAAAACTACTATAATAGTAAATGTGGCATAGTGGCCAGAGTGTTGGGTTGGAGTCAATAAAACCTGAACCCGAATCCTGCCTTTGTTACTTTCTTTGTAACTATGGGCAAGTCACTTACCTTCTCTAAGCCTCAGTTTCCTCATTTGTAAAATAAGAGGATTGGACTAAGTGACCTGTAGGTCCCTTACAGAAACCCTTCTTCAATGGGAAATGTTATAGGCCATTTCTATAGGATACCTAGTATTTAGGAGCACATAGTCTATAAGTGAGGACCCTAAACATTCATACTTTTTTTTTTTTTTGCTTTTTGGAGGGCAATTGGGGTTAAGTAACTTGCCCAAGGTCACACGGCTAAGTTTTTATTTGTGTGTGCCTTAAGTGTCTGAGGCCGGATCCGAACTCAGGTCCTTCTGACTCCAGGGCTGATGCTCTACTCACTGCGCCACCTAGCCGCCCCTCATTCATACTTTTCATTGCCTCTGCAAGCATGTTGGCATGTTTTAGAGGAAAGTGGGAAAATTTCCATCATGGGTGGCTAGTTCCATGTAGGAACTGACCTAGAAAACTTAGTCTCTACTTGGACAGAGACATGAAGGGAACTCACACAGCTGGAAATTATTCATTAACAAAACTGCCAGCAACCTTTTTGGAGTTAGTCATAGCAAGTTAAGATATTAGTGATGGGCTAGTGATGAGCACGAGCTCAAATTGTACCCATATGTGATACTCCATAGATAAAGTCACTCTAAGAAATAGCTTGTCATGTTTGTGCTAGCTGTATGAACATGATGATGGAGATTATTCTATCATTTCCTCGTGGTAACCTCAAATCATGTCATTGAGGAGGTGAAATATGAGTGATGAATTTAAAAAATAAACATCAACACATACTTAGAAATCTGGCATCCATTTCTCTGGAAACACCACATTACTAAGGCAGAAGAAATGTCATTTAGCCACCATAGAAAAGCTTCTCGGCTCCTCAACAGCCTGCCCATGAATTACGGCACTTTTTCTTTATTGTTAACAAGATCATAGATTTTATATTGGAGGAGACATTGGAAGCTACATAGTCTTTAATTTATGAATGAGGAAAGTCAGGTCCAGAGAAGTGAAATGATAACATCAAGATAATAAGTGGCCAAGGCAGGATTCGAGCCCAAGTCTTTTGACTCTAAATTATCACAGTGCCTGGGATATAGTAGGCACTTAAATACTTAACTCCTTCCTTCCCTTTCCTCTCCACTGTGCCATGTATTCCTAACACATTACCCCATCACTTTTCTTTATGCAGCCACTAGGAGTTACATTTTAAAGATGGTTAATGAGAACAAAGAAATCTCCCTCTTTCCTTATGTGAACTTTATGTAGCCCAGTGCAGAATGGATAAAGAACTCCTAACACTTGTGTTGATAGAGCATTAAGCTTTTCTTTTCTTACAGGAATTTCAGAAATTGCCTGAGGACTTCGTTAAATGAGGCATGCCTTCATTAAAATGCATGTCTCCTAACAAAGGTCTGAGCATTTTAAGTTGAATTAATGGGGGAGGCCATAACAACAATAGAAATTTCTAAAAGTTAATGACAATGTGACTTTATTGTTGATTATAGCACAGCACAATAGGACTAATACTATGATGTTTTATGCCCTATAGTTTAAAGGGATGTAGAATAAGGACAATGTTTCCATTACAAATGTGACTTTCCAAGTAGCTTTTTGAAAGTTATAGGCCATTTTTTGGCTTCTAGCTGTATTTCTCCTTCTCAAGTTTCTTTGACACTGGATTACTTGGTTTTCCTTCTACTTCTCTGAATGTTCATTCTACCTCCCCCTTCGATCCCCCACCAAATGTGGAAATTCCCCTAAGATTTACCTCTTGGAGCTTCTAGGTACCCTCTTTATTGGAGATTTTCTCTCATGGTTTTAACTATCAATTCAATTTGATTCCATTTAACAAGCATTTATTAAGTGTCTACAATAAGGAAGGCATGATGCTAGGCACTGTTGATGTAAAGACAAAACAGTTACCCACAAGGATCAGAAGACTCTCACGTCTCTATTCCTAACTCTGAACTCTTATCAGCATCTGAGTCTGTGTATCCAAATATTTACAAAACATTAGTCACCACCCTGCACCAAACATGCCCCAAACTGAGCTTATCTCCTAAAGTAGTCCCCTGTCCAACTGTCCTCATTTTTGTCAGTTGTTCCACTATTCCCTGAAGTTCTCAGATTATAGACCTTGGAGTAATCTCTGATTTTCCTCTGATCTGTAGCATAACCACATTGTTGCCAAGTCCAGGTCTCAGTCCTTCTAAGTACCCTCCAAATTCTTATTTCTCTTTTTTCCCCCTTGCTGTTTCCCTAGACTCATGGATAAATTATTACAACAGCATCCTCATGGGCTCCCTTGATCTTCTTCTCCACTCCTGCATACTATTAACATACAGCCCTTGGTAAAATACCCTCCCCTCCCTTTATTTCTATAAAGGTGAAGGGAATGAATGGGGGTACATGTTGAACTATAATCAGAAGGTCAGTTTTCATGATTATTGTCATCAAGTTACCTGAAGGAAGTTTTCTTGGTAGAATCCTCAAGTTTTTGTTGTTGGGTTGTTTTAGTCATGCACCATTCTTTCTGACCTCATTTTGGGGTTTCCTTGGCAAAGACATTGGAATGCTTTGCCATTTCCTTCTTCACCTCAGTTTATAGATGAGGAACTGAGGAGAACTAGGTTAAGTGACTTACCCAGGGTAACACAGCTAGTAAGTGTCTGAGGCCAGATTTAAACTTAAGAAGATGAGTCTTTTTGATTCTAAGCCCAGTGCCCCATCTACTGTGTCATCATAATTAAGGCTCACTAATAGAAACAAAGGAATCGTTTTGCCTTTTTCCTAACTATATGAGCTCAAGTATCTATCTCCACACCCAAGAATATACTACAGTGAATAACGAATGACTACCTACTGTATAAAGTCTATTATGTCTGATTTATTAAAACTCTCCATATTGAACATTTTGATTTGACAGGATCAGTTAGGCTGCAACAATGTTCATCCCATCTATCTAGTCTTTTTTCTGATTGTTCCCACCAAATGAGGCAGCTCTACTTACTATATCCCTCATACGTGCCATGCAGATTCCTTTCTCCTTGCCTTTGCACATGCTGTTTCCCATACCTTGGGTGTCCTCTTTTTCCCCCTTCCCTCCCACTGCATCTAATTCTATTTCCTCACTAAGTCCTGGCTACAAGACCCACATGCTCTACAAAGCCTTTGTCATCTATTTGAGCCTACACTCTTTCTTGCTCTGAATCCGGTATTGTAATGATGGCAGTGACAACATTTTGTGTTGGCCATTGTTCTCTACTTGTTTCATGTTTGTTACTGCTATCTTTCTAGGTAAATTTTAAGCTTCTTGAAGGCAGAGTATAATCTTATACTCCTTTTATATTTTCTTACATATCAATTGTTTGGTAATTTTTGCATTGATTTGTCCCAGTCTTCTGCACTGAACTTGTCTAAAATCTACTTAGCTACCATTGATTCAGGTTGTTTCATGAGGTTATGAAGACAGCTTTTAATGACATTAAATTTTGTGACTCTGCATTGGGGAGAAGTTACTAGTAGTAATAATTTTAAATAAAGGTGTCCCCCCCCCCCAGAATTCAGTATTTAGAATAGGTATTTTACCACAGACTAAACACAACTTGGGAATATATACAACACTGAAATCTTTATATAAATAGTTTATTCCTTGGTGTGGGAATATGATGGTGAAATTTTGCTAGGTTTAATTTTGAGAATGCACAAAATAATGGTGTTACATGTACTGTGTTTATTAAATATTGTGAGACTTGTGGTGGGGTAAGAGATCGCTGCTGTTTTCGAATAAGGAATTGGAGTACCATTTGAAATATCCTGTCTTTTTCATCTTTTTTTTCCTGAGGGGGGTTACTGGAGGAGGATGAGGGAAAAGTTACAACTTTGGAATTATTTTGTTTGATTACTAGTGCAGTGTTTGTATGTAGCCTGGGAAATTTTCCCTTCAGTCAGATGATCACAGAAATCCTTGCTCTGAACTGAGAAAGATGAAAATTGATTTCAGCTGCTCCTTTTCCAGAGTCCCTGATGCATTAACATTTGGAAGGGATGTCTGTATACCCCTGTCTTCCTAAGCTCTGTTGAATTATGTGAACATGGGCCAGTTCAGAAGTAGATTTTTGGACACAATTTCTTTGTGGTTGCACATTTCATGAAAATAGACTTAATTACATTACCAGAGGTTTGCTGTAGAAAATAAGCTTATTCATTTGTTGTTTAAGCATACAAGTTGTTATTTGCCAATTGTAATTCGAAACATTCCAAAGCTATTTCCACATATAATTTTAAGCAACTCATTTTTTATGTACTCCTAGAGAAGAAAAATGTTATCACTTTGTAGGATGAATGCATTTAACCCTGTGTATAGCTGTTTGAGAAAGGCAGACTTGTCTTCTAGCAACACTGAACACATTTCTAGGAAATAGTGGACAATCATAATATAAAAGTGGACTTCAATACTATCACTCAGTCAGTAATATTTATTAAGTGTCTACAATGAGCCAGGACACAGTTAGGTGGCTCAGTGGATAGGGCGCTGGGCCTGGAATTAGAAAGACCTGAGCTCAAATTTGCCTTCAAGGAGTTTACAGTCTAATGGCGGAGACAAGAACAAGCTATAGAAATATATAAACAAGTTATATATCTATAGGAGAGAAATATGATCGATTTCTCATTTCTTTCCTCATTTCTATCAGGCAATTTAAAGAGGGAGATTTATCATGAGCTGATTTGCTATCCATGCTCTTTCAATAAGGATTGATGATGCCAAGTTTGTGAAATCAGAGGTAACAATACTATTTCCATGTTGCACAAGAACATCTGTTTTGCAAAGTTATTTTTTACTCATGCATCATGTTGATGTCTAGGGCAGACTCTGAATCATGTTTGACCTCCAGGATCAAATATAAAATCCTTGGTGTGGCATTTTTATAGCCCTTTACAACCTGGTTCCTTCCTACTTTTTTTTAGACTTCTTACTCTTTCTTCCCTTACATCTACTTTTCTATTCAGCAACATTGGCCTAGTTGCTATGCCTTACACATTACACTCCATTGCCCTGAGCCTTTCCACCATGCCTTGAACGATGTCTAGCCTCACTTCCATTTCTTTGCTTCCTACCTTCCTTTGAGCCTAAACTCAAATTCCAGCTTCTGCCTTTCTTGGTTTCCTTTTTTATCTCCATGTCTTCTCTCTAAGATTATCTTGGATCCACTTTGTTTATATCTTGTATGTAGGTAGTTATTTTACATGTCGTCTCCCCCATTAGCAAGTAAGCTCCTTGTTTTCTGTTGTGCAGACCATGTTTTTACTATTTTTATCTCCAGTCCTTTATACAGTATCTGGCATATAGTAACTAAGCATAAAGGCTTGTTGACTTACAGACTTTTAGAAAATTTGATTAAAGTAGCAAAAAGAGTCTTACTCCTATGAAAATGCTAGTACAACAGTACCTTTGTTGATAAAAAGGATAAATTCTAGTGATTCCTGTCAGACTACTTTATTAGATTGCATGAGAATCAGACTTTATTGGATAAACCCTAAGCCAGGATGCTTCCAACTAATTGTACAGATGAGGAAAATGAGAGAGGAATGAGGACATCAGAAAAAGGAGGTGGCAATAAATGCAAAGCAGTTACTATTTAATTCCCGGTCTGTTTGTTGGATGAAAAATAATAGTAATAGCTAAATTTATGTAGTGCTTACCATGTGCCGGGCACTTCCAATTATTTCATTTGGGACCCAAAATAACCCTGAGAGGTAGGCAATAATCCTCATGTTACTGGTGAGGAAACTGAGGCAAACAGAGGTTAAAATGACTTGACTGGGGTTATACGATTCATGTCTGGCGCTGGATTTGAACTCAGACCTTCCTGACTAAAAGCCCAGTGCTGTATCTACTACACCACCTGCATCTGCCAAATGCAGGCATTTAATAGATTCCAGTCTACTTGGAGAATAATAACATAAGGGTAAAAATAGATTCCAGTCTATTGGAGAGTAGTAAAATAAGGGTAAAAAACATGTCTAGAGATGTTAAGTGACTTGCCCAGGATCACACAGTTAGTAAATAGTAGAGCTAAGATTGGAATTTAGATCTTCTGAATCTAAATGTCCCTTTTGCTGTATCTCCCCACATAGTATCAGTTCTTTGTGAGACAGTACTCCTAATAGTTCTTTGCTTAATATTGAGGGAGAGAACGGGGGGGGGGGGGAGAGGGGTGCATCAGAAGAAGAGGCATAGTTTTTTCATGGCTTGATTTGAGGAAATTTTCTTTCCTTTTTGAAGGGGGAAGGCAGGGCAATTTGGGGTGAAGTGACTTACCCAAGGTCACATGGCTAGTTTTGTGTTAAGTGTCTGAGGCTGGATTTGAACTCAGGTCTTCCTCACTCCAGGGCTGGTGCTCTATTCACTGCACCATAGCCACCCCAAGGAAAAATTTTAGGTGATCATTTTTGTAGTTATCATAGTGAGCCTGCAGTAGTGAGCCTCCATTTTCTCATCTATGAATAAAAGGGAATCACTGAATATGCTGTCTTGGACAAGATAATCAGTACAATTCCATTTGGGTCTATATTTCAGCTTGTGAGTAGCCTTTTTTTTTTTTTAAAGGAAGTGATTTCAATAAAAAGATTAGCTCTCTGGGGGCTTCACTGAACAAGACAACACTATACAATGAAACTGGATTGCCAAGTGATATCAGAAAAAAATGTCACTTACCACTGTTACCTTTGAAAAGAAATTATCCAATTATTCATTTTAGGATCATAATTTTGATTTTTTTTTAGTTTGCAAGCATAATAACAATGCCCAGGGACCACATTTCCTTAGGGCTGATGACCAGCTGAAGTTAGTTGTTTGAAATGATTCCTTCCTTTTGGTCAGGAAATGTCTTATGCTTATTGATTAAGAGAAAGCCTGCCAAAGTAGGGAAATGGGTTAATGATAGTAAAAGAAAATTAGTGCAGTATCTGGGGCAGATTCATTTTGGATAACTTTTCTTAGCAATGGGATATTACAATATTAATTATGATAAGAACTGAACTGTATAGATATACATCATCTTGTAGGAATGCAGTTCACATGTACATGTTCATGTATGTTCAAACATACACATATTTTGGGGGTGCAGCTTTAAAGTGTGTGTATAAAGGGACAAAACAGGATGGTAAAAGGAAAGAAACATATACAGGTTTTATAGGGTAATCTGTATTATACTTAACATAATTATATTTGGGAAGTTCATTTGTTAATTTGATTGATAAAGAAATGTGAAATAATTTAGGCAGAGAGCTAAGCTGATTCACAGATGTTATAACTTCGATTTGAATAGCATAAATGAGATCTCAGGGAAATATTCGAATGTCTTAGGATAATTTTTCTTTTTTTCTTTTATGGGAGGCAATTGGGGTTAAGTGACTTGCCCAACGTCACATGGCTAGGTTTATTTTGTGTGTGTGTGTGTGTGTGTGTGTGTGTGTGTGTGTGTGTGTGTGTGTGTGTGTGTTTTAAGTGTCTGAAGTCAAATTTGAACTCAGGTCCTCCTGACTCCAGGGCCAGTGCTCTATTCGATGTGCCACCTAGCAGCCCCTGATAATTTTTCTAAGTACTTAAAATAATTTAGCAGAACTTTTTGGGTAGCTAATGGTCCAGTTCCAAATGAATTTTCAATTCTTGACAAAACCTCTAGAGTGGAATGCCTCTAGACATTGCTTCTTCCCTGAAGGGTTTTGTGGTCTAGTATATAGGTAGAAATCTTGTCTATTAGGGGATCAATCCAAATTGTCCAATTTTTGAAATATTAAGACTGAAAAAAACATCTCTGTTGGCACTCACATCCAGCAAGGATGTGATTTTTAATATAGAAAGCCTGGGTCTGTTGAGAAAGTTAACTTGTACAAATTTACTGGCAGTTACAGCTTTCCTTAAACTTTTCATTCTGGTAAGAATTTTCACATGGTAAAAGACAAATAATTTAAAATAATAGTAAAATGGATATTTGTATGCTCATGAAAACCAGCATTTTGTATGGTTGACTCTTTGCCCAGACAGTTTTGCACGTAGTCCAAGAATTTGGATATAGAAGCTTAGGAATGAAAAGCATCATATTCATTTATGCACATGATTTTTAGGATTTGATTATTGGAAATGATGTTCTTAGCTAAAGCATGTGAAAATGATACTTATGACTTTTTAAAGACATCTTCCTGCCTCTCTTACATACACCCTCTTCCTAATAAGGAGGAAAACTTCATGATTGGCTTATAAATAGAATGATTACCGCAGTGCTTAAAAGTTTAAATTCATTTGGCAAATATTTACCAAGTTCCTATGCGCATAGCACTGTGTTGAACTATATGAAAATTGTGTAGAACTTGATTAGTTCTGATTTCAGTGGTTTAGGAATGTTTCAGTATGGAAAGTAAGAAGAGCCTCATTTATGATAGAAAGAAACTTGAAAAAGCAAATGAAGGTGAAATGTTTTGCATGGTTTTATTATACAACTGTGATGTCATGTTCTCTGGATGTGACATGAGAATCTTAGCTATTTTACTATCAATTTGGGAAGACTTATGGCAGATTTATAAAGATTTCTTTCTTTCATTGTAATAAAATCTTTTTAACACACCTTTGCCAGAGTTGAGAGAGATACAAAAAATTAAGACAAGGCCCTGCCTTCACTGAGCTTGAATTCTAATCTTAAAGATAAAATTTCAGCTTAATAAGATGCTATCAAAATATAGGTCATTTGGGAGTCTTTTCTTTAAATTGGGAACATTCACCTCTCTTGTAGTGTATGAAAAATGCAGGGTTTGGGGGTAAGTTTTTTTTTTTTACCTTTTAAAAATTTATATACTTTCAGGGCAGCTAGGTAGCACAGCAAATAGAGCACTGACCCTGGAGTCAGGAGGACCTGAGTTCAAATCCCACCTCTGACACAGCACTTGATAGCTATGTGACCTTGGGCAAGTCACTTAACCCCGATTACCCTGCCCTTTCCCCTCCAAAAAATTTATATACTTTTGTCCTTATTGAGTGAATTCTTTCATTCGGTATAAAATTGTATCAGTCATGTTAAAATTCAGTCAAGTGAATATTAGGCACTTTGCAGGGCACTATGCTAAGTAGCCCCTATGGATAAAAAGACAGAAAAGAAACCTGTCTGTGCCTTCAGGAAAGTTATATTCTTCTGAGGGATATAATACACACACAGATAATTAATTAACTGGTAATTTGAAGAAGAGGAGAGTACCAATAAGAGGGCTGATGGGGATAGGCTTCATAGAGAGTGGCACCTGAAGATGGCATTCTTAAAAGAGATAAAGATTGTACTAGAAAATGGAGTGCATTCTATGCACGGGGAACAACTGGTGCAAATACAGGGAGTGGAGAAATACAATATAAGGTCCAGATAACTGGAACATTTATTTCTTTTTTTTTCTTTTTTTTTTTTATATTTGAAACATTTAATGTTACGACCTCGAATTTCAGATCCATTTCCTTCCTCCCTTGTCACCCATTCCTTCTTGGGAGATAAGTAATTCAGTATATGTTGTACATGTCTAGCTATGCAAAACATTATCATGGTATATATATTGTACAAGGCTGCCTATAATTCCCTCCCACTCATCCCACCCCCCACCTGGTCGATTCCCCACATGATCCTGTCCCTCTTCTATAGTGGTTACTTCCAACCTCCCCTCACCCCAAGGATGCCCTCCCATCCATCATCCCTCCTCTCATCCCCCTTCCCCCTATCCTGCTGCAGGTTGAGATATCCCATTTGGTATGTATGTCATTTTCTCCCTGAACCAAATTCAATGTGAATGTGGTTTTGCCTTTTTAGCCTTCCTTATTCTTCCCCTCCTTTGCAACTAATTCCCCTACATGAGATAGTTTACCCTACCATGTCTCTCCCCATCTCCTCTTGCCACTCTCCTCTCTCACCTCATAATTTCATCCCTTGAGTATTCTCCCTTCCCAACAATTTCAACCCATGGCCTCTATCCATATATAACTGTAACCATATACACACACATTCACATATGTATTCATATGACCACACCCCCTTCTTCCATTATTTTCATAGTGAGAAAGATATCATCAGTCACAAATATTGCTTTTCCATATAGGAATGTAAATAGTTCAACTTTGATAAGTTCCTTTTGATTTCTTTTCCCTGATTACCTTCTCAGGCATCTCTTCCTTCTTGTGTCTGGATGTCAAATTTTCTATTCAACTCTGGTTTTTTCCTCAAGAATGCTTGAAAGTCCTCTATTCCACTGAATGACCATATTTTCCCCTGAAACAAAATACTCAGTTTTGCTGGGTAGGTGACCCTTGGGTTCATTCCCAGTTCTTTTGCCCTCTGGAATATCATATTCCATGCCCTTCGATCCCTCAGTGTAGAAGCTGCCAGGTCCTGGGCTATTCTGATTGTGTTTCCACAATATTGAAATTGTTTCTTCCTGGCTGCTTGTAGTATTTTCTCCTTGATCTGGGGATTCTGGAACCTGGCTATAATATTCCTGGGAGTTTTCTTTTTGGGATCTTTTTCAGGAGGTGATCTGTGGATTCTTTCAACCTCTATTTTGCCCTCTGGATCTAAAACATCAGGGCAGTTTTCCTTGAGAATTTCTTGAAGGGTGATTTCTAGGTTCTTTCCTTGATCATGGCTTTCAGGTAGTCCAATAATTTTTAAATTGTCTCTCCTGGATCTATTTTCCAGGTCAGTGGTTTTTCCCATGAGATATTTCACATTGCCTTCTAATCTTTCATTTGTTTGGATCTGCTTAACAGCATCTTGATTTCTCATAAAGTCACTAGCTTCCATTTGCTCCAGTCTAACTCTGAAGGAATGAATCTCCTCAGTGAACTTT
Organism: Gymnobelideus leadbeateri; assembly: GCA_011680675.1. Lineage (NCBI taxonomy): Eukaryota > Metazoa > Chordata > Mammalia > Diprotodontia > Petauridae > Gymnobelideus > Gymnobelideus leadbeateri. The sequence goes on along the minus strand of WOXC01004762.1, from coordinate 977,150 downwards.
TGAGATTCTTTTTCCATCTGGCAAATTCGACTTTTTAAGGCATTCTTCTCCTCATTGCCCTTTTGGGCCTCCTTTGCCATTTGAGTTAGTCTATTTTTTAAGGTGTTGTTTTCCTCAGTCAGGCTGTTGACCCTCATTTCATACTTTTCCTGCATCCTTCTCATTTCTCTTTCTAATTTTTCCTCCACTTCTCTTATTTGATTTTTAAAGTCCTTCTTAAGGTCCTCTATGGCCTGCAACCCGCTCATGTTTTCCCCTGGGGCTTTTGGAGCAGGACTTCTGACCTCACAGTCCTTTTCCCGCTCTATGCCCCCAAAATAGGAGTCTAGGGTTGCATTTTTCTGTTTCCTTTGCCTTGGCATGTTGCCACTTAATTGCTTGACTTTTGGGCTTGTTGCCACACTATGGCTTTAAGGCCAGATAGAGGAATTTTCGTCCCGAACGTGTGGGGGGCAACTTCCGTTTCTGGCAAGCTGTAAACCCACCCACAACTTCCACCCTAGATCACAATCCAGATCCAGGGAGGTTAAAGCAAGAGCGATTACCCCCCAAGACTGATCGCTGGATCTCCCCACGATTTGTAGGCTGGGAGCCGGAAATGTCTATGAAAACTACAAAATGGCGTGTCTCCTCAGCGGCTTCTAGCCCCCAGGGGAGGGAGCTGACGCATTCCCCAAGTACAGGTCCCAAAGTCCATAGGACACTAACCTCTTACTTTGTCCTAGGCATGTCTATGTTGATAATTCTGGAATTGCCACAGCTCCTGGTGTTCTGGGGTTCCTCCAGCCGGCTGCCGGCCCTGCCGTCCTGGGGCTAAAACCTCGGCTCACGTGGACCTGGGCTCGGCTCGGCTCCTGCGCTCTGCGCCCTGCGCGCTGCCGGCTCCCAGACCTCTGCGCTGGTCCTTCCTGCAGGGTGCTGGGCTGTCCTCAGCGGGAGGTTAGCTTCTCTGTGTCGTTCTGTGGGTGCTGGGGCTCCGGAAGTTGTTCAGAGTCCTTTTTTACATAGTTTGTGGGGAATCTGGGGGCAGAGAGGCTTGGACGAGCTGTTTCTACTCCGCCATCTTGGCTCCGCCCCCGGAACATTTATTTCTAAGTGGAACACTTTGAAGGGTGGTCTATTCAAAGTCCTCATTTTGCAAAGAAGGAAATCTAAAGAAGTTAAATGACTTCCCCAGGTAGTAGAGCTGAGATTTGAATCAAGATCTTCTGAGTAAATCTAGCATTCTCCCCACCACTGCATTTTATTTCCCTAACAATTAATAGTATAGTTTGGCTGGAATATAGAGTGTATAAAAGGAACTAATTTGGAAAACCAAAGGCTGGAATGGTATTTTGAACATAGCTTGTAGAAGGCCTTAAATGTTAGGTGGAGGGGTTAGGAATAATCCTAGAATGGACAGGAGAGTGGAATGGTAAAATGATGCTTTAAGAATATTATTTTATCAGCCTCTAGAAAATTGATTTCAGAAGGGTGAAGCTGGAAGCAGGAAGACCAATTAAAAGAGTATTGTCATTTTCTTCTGGAAAGATGAAGGCCTGAACCAGAGTAGTGTCTAAATAAGAGGAGAGAAAGGGAAAGATGCAAAAATTGTTATGAAGGTGTAGGGTTATCAGATATTATAGAATCATCAACATCCCTTAGAAGGGAGGCAAAATTAGAATCTTTCATTCTGTTGATTTTATCTTAGAATATTAAGATTTGACCCACTGGTGGTTAATTTTAATTTTAATTTTTATTACAAGTATATTTGTGAGTGTAGTTAGCAATAAATGATATACCAATTTCATTATTATATATCTCATTAATCAGAAGTTGAATCTAATATGAAAAATTCTGTGCCCTCAATACCTTAAGACACTAAAAGCATCAATGATAGAAAATGCCTGACAATTAAGATCCTTTTCAACTATATAAACTTTTAATGGGTAAATCCACTTTACAATTCATTTAAAGTTGAAAGCATGGAGAGAGACTGGGAAAACAGAATGAAAATTTATAAACATTGATAAAATTGGATGAAATTGATGAGATATTGATAAAATGGACATTTTGATCTACTGAAAATCTTAACAAAGAACGATTATATAGATCTTTATGTGAAAGTATGTGTTCTTCTTTGCCAGTCCCTTTTTGCTATTTTTAGTGGAATTATGGGCAAATATTTTGCTATATATTACCAAAATGTGTGACCGGAAAAGGAGATGGGCTAGTCTTGTAGCAAGAATGAAGGCAAAACCAATGGATAGCCTGTGTCTTTGATTGGTGCTAATGCAATCAATTAACTAGCATTTATTAAAGAGCACTTCCTAGGCACTGTGCTAGATGCTAAGGGTACAAAAACAAGAAATAAAATAGTCTTTGCCCTCAAAGAGCTTGCATTCTGTCTGCAGAGAGATCTCTTGCCATATCAAGATGTATAGAATTAGACCTCCACTCTTTTCTTTTTGTGTGTGAGGCAATCAGGGTTAAGTGACTTGCCCAGGGTCACACAGCTAGTGTCAGAGGCTGGATTTGAACTCAGGTCATCCTGATTCCAGGGTGGGTGCTCTATCCACTGCACCACTTACCTATCCCACCTCCACTATTTTCTTAGATGGACCCACCATGAAGACATTATGAGAGGACTTTTACAAGAGTCATAAGACATTAGATCCTGCAAATTGGATTGTGATCCACTTCTTTGGATGGAATACCTCTATTAATGAGATCATGGATCTTATGAGGTCTCTTAACTGTGTAATATATTGAAATAGGAATGGCTTAATTGGATGCTGCCCTTAATATGTTGGAGAATGACTCAGTTCAAATATTCATCTTTATCAAATGCGCTATAAATAACATAAAAGAAAAACATTTTCCTTTAAAGGAGTTAGGGATGGGCTTCTGTTTACAAAGTCCTTTAATAATATAAATTGGTGAGTGATATCCTTCGTGCACTTTGAAAAGCTGAAATGTTTTTAGACTGTGAAATAACTAGACTTGACCTATTTTTGTTGGGTCCTGAAGGCAATTATACAAAGCAGACAATTTGAAAAACTAGTTAATATGGATAAAGGAATGTGTTTGTATTTGGAAATGCCAAAAGAAGAAAACTATTTATTTGCATTTCTATAGCATGTATCATTGATCCTGAAGCATTTCAATGAGGATAGCATTGTGTTACAATAGTTATGGGAAAAAACAACCTGTTTTGAGGGGCCTTAAATTGTGAATCTAAGTCAAGGGAAGCTAATGTAAAGAGGCCAGAGGAAAATGTAATAGAGAAACAAAGAATAAGTCATTAGACAATGTTTCTGTCATCATTAGGACACTACCTAGAAAAACTTAAGTTTCAAAGGATGCTTATGATAGGGACACTACCCCCTCTCCATGACCAGACAATGCATGTGATCTCTTGTAGCATGTGACACACTAAGAAACTGAATTGTTTTTCTAGGCTTAGCATGTACTTGAATTTGGTTTGTTTATACTCGCAAGTAGAACTTGAGCCTTTTTTGTGTGGGTGGTGAATTGGCAAAATTGGACTTTGGTTCTAAGAACTGAAGCTTACAATTGTTTTTGGACATCTAACCATTTTTGCAAAAGAGGGCTAAGTTGTGAGGTTGATTGTAAATGAATTAGAAACATACAGATTTGATTTCCTTGAAAATACGCAAGGGCTTAAAAAAAAAGCATGGGTAAAAGTTCTTGGCAAAATGTGTTGGCAAAACAGTCCTCGAAATGCAATTGGCAGTACACCTAGTGTGTTGTCTTGCCAAATCTGAAAAAACTATTAATAATAAGAAAAAAAAGATATAATGTAAATCTCTGATTAAATACATTATGTTGTAGAACATTTATAAAAATAAAGCCCAGAAGTAATCCCTCAATTAATTGGGAAGTCCTTAAGAAGGGATCCCTGGCATATAATATATAAAATGTATGTTCCAGATCTGGAAAAAATTAAGAAAGTGAGGAATAGACAAGATCAATTGATGTGAGAGCCTTTTAGATGTGTCCAAACACTGCTCTTAAGAATATAATCTTAAGTAAAGGTCTGTAGACTGGAAGCCTTCACCAGAATCCATTCGTGACTCATACAGAGTATGGGACAAGAGGAGATAGTTTCAAAATCTCTAGTGTTGCTCCATTTAGCATCGAATGTACCCCAAATTTGAAATTGTCAATTTTACAAGGTGGGATTGACTTGGAAATCTACTTGGTTCAGCAAAAAAAGAATCAGTGTAAGATGTAAAAACTGTAGGTTTGTGGTAGTTTCCACCCATCTTACTGTCATAGTGATGACACATTTAAGAACAAGGAACATTCATAGCCTGAAGAAATGGAGTGCTGTTAGTCATATTTTTTTTTGTTAACATCTTTACAAATCTGAAATCCCATCTATTTTAAGCTTTAGATGTGTGTTAATTGATATTGCTTGATTAAAATTCAGATCCTGTTGGGTCTACCCTGGGTGAAGTGATTAGTGCAGGACCTCCGTTCACGGGATTACTCAATGCTCAGTCCAGGTGGCTCTCTTATTTCATCTATTCCACTATCCAATCCAAACCTATATTTTCAGGGCTAATATTAAATTCTGGTGTATAATTTATTGAGCCATAGTGCTTGTGGGAAGGGAGGAAAAGTCATTATGGTGTATGGTAAGGAGCTAAAGAAATTACTGACTGAGAAAATGACTATTGATGATTGATATGGGGACCCTGGAGACCGGTTAGGTCACTGGACCATGCAAAGAAGTTCCTTGAGTGAGGTGGTCCATTTACCACCCTAATGTTGAACCAAGCATTGAATTTACAGTCTTTGTTCAAGTATAAATTGCAAGGAATATCGATACTACATACAATAAGCGCTATTAACCTTTTTGAATGTGTGTCATGGACCCTTTTGGCAATCTGGCAAATCTTATAAACCCCTTTTCTGGATAAGGTTTTTAAATAATTGAATACAATGATAAATTTCAATAGGAGATTAATGAAAATAAAGATATAAATTTTATTATTTCAGTTCATGAGACCTTTGAAATTTACTCCAGATTAAGAATACCTATTATAAGGTCCAGTCTTTGTTCTCTTGAAGAATGGGATGGGATTCTAAGGCATAGGATACATTTTATGTATAGTTCATATGTCAAAATGTTAATATTGCATAATTTTAGAAGTAGGACTTAAGTAGATTTAAAGATTGACATAAGACGTCAAGTATACCACTCTATGCCCTAGAATTGCTAAATAGTTTAGTAGTCTTTATTTTGCTTATGTGGAATTTGAAGAATTTCTGTGTACAGATTGGGGGGCATGTTAAGAATGAAAGGACATGAGACTTCAGTTGGAAAATCATTGATGCTTATGAATTGACTTGGAAGAAAGGGAAGAGTTTGGAATGTTAGGCCCATTTAAGATAATGAAATGGGAAGATTAAAAAAAAAAGCAGTATTTGCCTGACTGTGCCAAGAAATAGATGGGATGGTGACACAGGTGGGGCATACCAATCGTTATAGGTTATGAACATTTTTACTTAGTGACAATTTAGCTAATGGGTTCAGCACATCTTTCTGGTTCCATTTGAGAGGGTTGGGTTGCACATTATTTTATAAGGCAATGGTTCTCAAACTTTTTGGTTTCAAGACCCTGAAATTATTGAGGATCCCCACAAGAGCTTTTGTTTCTGTGGGTTACGTATATTTACAATTACCATATTTGAAATTATTATTATGAAAATAGTTTTGTCCTCATAGACCCACTGAAAGGGTCTTGATCGGCCCCCAGGGGTTTACTAACCACACTTTGAAAATCACTGCTGTGGGGAATTCCTGTTGAAATTTTGGTGACAATCTTAGTATGGGGAGCATAGTTTAAGTTGACCCATTTCTTATGTGCCAAATTCCTGGCAGCATGCCTGATGATTATGCCTCAGCTTTCTCTACACTCTGGAGCCTTGGCATCTTTTCAGTTGATCAGACAATTAGCAGGCATTTATTAAGTGCTGACATTGTGCTAGACACTAAGATCAAAGTGAAAAAGTCCTTGCTTTGAAAGAGCTTATATTCTATTAGGAGAGACAACATGTAAATGTGTGTATATATGTATGGTGTACACACATATATACAAAAACATCTATATGTATGTATAAATAAGTGCAGGGTGGGAAAACAAAAACAGTTGGGGGGGAAGTAGAAAAGGCTTCATGTAGAGAGTGGTGCTTGAACCAAGCCTTTTTTTTTTTTTTGCTTTTTGGAGGGCAGTTGGGGTTAAGTGACTTGCCCAAGGTCACATGGCTAGTTTTTGTGTTAAGTGTCTGAGGCCAGATTTGAACTCAAGTCCTCCTGATTCCAGGGCTGGTGTTCTATTCACTGTGCCACCTAGCCGCCCCCTGAACCAAGTCTTAAAGGAAATTAAGAAATTAAGAGGAGGATATAAGGAAGGAGTAAATTCTAGACATGAGAGACAGATGGTATAAAGTTATAGAGCTAGGAAATGGAACTTTCATGTATGAGGACAGTAAGAAAGCAGATTTGACTGGACCTTTTGATTTATAATTTCAAAGGATCATACAGTTCGAGCCAGAAGGGGCATCAGTGTCTCTGTATCTAGTCTGTTCCCCTCATTTAACATCAGAACAAACTGAGACTGACAGACATGAAACTAGAATTTGAGCCCAGGTCTCTGACTTTAAATCCAGAACACTTTATACTGTACCATGCTGTCTCCAAGAGGCTCAAGTCTTACTGATTTTTGTGTGCTGATAGTCCACTAGAAGATTTTCACAACACCTTTCACCAGTGTGAATGAAGTACCCTTTCCTTGTGTGTTAGGGTTCTTCAATGTATGGTAGACATCATGATCCTGAATAATATACATAGAGGAAATAACACTAAACTAATAGTTTACAAGACATGAATTTGAACCTATGCTCCTTCATTGTCTAGCAGCATGTTTCTGATCCAATCACTTAGTTTTCCTGTTCATCAGTTTCCTCATTTGTGAGGAAATATGACTCACTCTCTAAGTTGTTTTTCATCTTAAATATTCTATGCCTATAAGAATGCATTTGTTTTTTGGGAAATGATGTGACTTGGTAAATAAGAAATTGCTCCAAGATTGCAGAATGGATCATATAAATCAAGAAAAAACACAGGATAGGATATATTTGTATTGGTAACTGAGAGATAATCACATATAGAATCAAATAAGGAATGAGGACAGTGGTAGGAGATAAGCCATGAATTAGGATACAGCTGATTGATTTAGTGCCCTGGAATCATTAGATTTGGTAAGTGACAGTGAACCTGGATTATATTGAGGGATGAAATAACAAAGCATGTGGAAACATAAGTGCTCAAAGAGGTAGAAGGGAAGCCCAGAGAAAAATCATCCTTCAGAATTAGGAGGAAATGTTATTAAGGAGGAAACTTCAACAGTACTAAATGCTAGAGAAAGGTCAAGGGGGATGATGGCTGAGAAGTCCTCCTCCTCCCCTTCCTCCTCTCCTTCCTCCTCTTCTCCCTCTCCTCTTCCTCCTCCTTTCCTCCTCCTCTATTTTCTCCTTCCCTTTCTCCTTTCCTTTTCCTCTTCTTTGTAGAGAGGAAAAAGCAGCAGAATTGGAAAGATTAAAGAAGAGAGAGGGAGAGTATACGAATGATGGCCAGTGACACTGACCTTCTTGCTGTTGTTTGCACATGACCCCCTGTCGCTCTACTCTGTGACCCTTCACTGACTGTCTTTCATACCTGAAGTACTCTTCTTCCTCACTCTTGCTTCCTATCTTTCCTGAAGACTCAACTCAAATCCCACCATATGGAAGAAACCTTTGCTGGTTCCTCTTAACCCTACCTCCCTTTGAGATTATCTCCAGTTTTCCCTGTATGCATCACATATGTACATAGTTGTTTACATGATGTCTTCCTTTCTCCATGTTAGGATGTGTACACACACATACATAAATACTTATTTACATGTTGTCTCTCCTAATAGAGTATAAGCTCTTTCAAGGCAAGGACTTTTTCACTTTGATCTTAGTGTCCAGAACAAAGGCAGCACTTAATAATCTGCCTTTGTATCCTCAGGGCTTGGTACATAATAAATACTTTTCCTGGTACATAACAATTACTTCTTAAATGCTTTGACTGTCAGACTGACTTATAGATGGAGAAAAGTCTACAAACTGGAAGGATAGGATAGAATCTAGTGCACAAGTAGGAAAAGAAGCTATTTTTGGCCAACTGGAGAGCTACCTCATCAGCTGAGGCCAGATGGAAGAATGTGTGGATGGGTGAAGAAATAAAGAGGTTTTGAGATGTGGAGGAGGGGAGATGACATAACTTATAACAGATGGTCCCTAACTTAGTCAAGTAGGCAGCAAAGTCGTCTGCTGAGGGGTTAAGGATAGAGCTGGGAGCTTCAGGAGACTTATGAAACAGCTATTGTGGGAAGTGTAGGGGGGTGCGAAGCAGAGAAAGAAGAGAGAGATTACCATTGCATTGATGATGTTTCAGTTCAGGTTATATAGCATGAATATGGAATAAATCAGTACAATTTTATCACTTTCTCTAGTGCATCAGGTTCTAAGCCTGGGAATGACTAAGGGTTGAGGATTAGCAGGGCCAGAAGAGTAGAATAAGGCACCAAGAATGGGAGGTAATACTTCACTGAAGAAATGAACAAAGTCTTAGTTTCCTCATTAATACAGTGAGAGGTTTGACCTCAATGATTTCCAAGGTCCCTTCTGATTCTAAGACTTATGATCACAGGGCAAGTTCAGGAGAAGTGAAGTGTTTGAGGGAGAAGATGACGTTACAATCAGAGGAGACCTTCTAAGTTCAAGATCTTGGAGCTGAAGCAGTTTAGGATGATGGTTAGATGGAAGGTATGATTCCCCCCAGGTGGCTGAGGCAGCATGGAGATGAGGTTCATGGGACTTGAGAAGGTTACTATGCTAAGTTGCTAGGGTTTTAGTAAAATCATTGTGAATATATTGAAATCACCAAATATAACAGCGATGGTTGAGATAGAGTGAAAAACTGTAAGTCAGTTTGTTGAAGGAAGGAGGAAGAATATTTTAAAGGTGAATAGATGACAAGGCACAGGGCAAGGTGATATAATCAGATGGTATGGATTTCCAGGTAGCAGAGGTTGTTGACTATGGGAGCAAAGCAAAGCAAAAAAAAAAAAAAACAGTAAATTTGCCTCCTCTTGGTTTTGTGAGTTGGTAGTTAGGAGACAAGATATAACTAGCACTGGTGAGGGCTTCAATGTGATTTCTTCAGGAACAAGAAAGATATCATTAATTATGCAGAGGACATAGAGGTCAAGACTTAGGAAGTTTGCTAATAATAGAATGACTGTTTCAGAAGGCACAGTGGAAGGTGAATAGAAGAAGGTAGAGATTAAGGGAAACGAAGGGAAGAATAGGACTAAATTGGATAAATATGACTGTGCCAAAAGAGGTAACAGAGAAAGAGATTCTGCCCTGAGGGGGCAGTGGTTCTGAGTCATAGATTAAGTGGAGAAAAGGTAGAAATTTGCTAGTCATAGGCACTGGGTGGGGTGCCAAGTGGGTATAAACTTGTAAAATGATTCAGTCCAATGTTCTAAACGAAATGTAGGTATTATGGAAACTTGGCACATCTTCTCTTCCAGGAGGTTCCTATAGATTTGGTTGCATTAGGAAAGCCCTTTCCTTGGGAGCCAGTTTTTTCATTCCTTGACAGAGCAGGAACACTGTGACTCCAATCCAGGTTGGCTGAAGGTAAAACAAACAGTGAAAGCTCTTGGTCAAAGAGAATTTTTATCTTATTTAGGAGAAACTGAAGCTTCTGTAGATGACACTTAAGTCTTTTTTTTTAAACACTGAATATGAATTTATTTACATTTTTCTGTTGAAATACAAGACTAGAAAAATAAATAGTTCCAGTCTAAATTAGACCAAATAAGTCCACTACCCAGTTAAACCCAATGAGTAGATTTCTATAGCAATTATTTAAGGTATCAGAAGATTCTATTCCTAGGACAGAGATAATCAAATAGCTTCTCAGTCTTTGATGAAACAAACACCTCTTCTCCTTGAGTGCTCCCTGTATATTGACCCCTCCTAAAACTTTCTGGGTTCACCTATTGAATCACTTATCTTGTATTCCTGGTTTAGCCCTAGTATACCTTATTGAGACATAGTGGCATTACTCAGTTCCAGCCTTTGTCATTTTCACTATACCTTACAGTCTCCGTGGCTTTCTGAACCAAATAAAACCTGATTTTAGGATGCTTAAGGGTGGAACTTGTTTGAAAAATGAACATAGATTTATAGACTTAATCTAAAAATAACTACCAAAATAAGAATGAAAAATAAAATTGCCACTAATTAGGGGCTATTTAAATTTTGACATAGGGGAAACTGACATTTAGAAAAGTAATAATCATAGCATCTTATCCACTATTTCCTCATTCAATTTCTCTTTTTTGTTTTTTTACTGATAAATTTTGGATGCTCTTATGATTTTATTAGCCATGGTCAATGTGTAAACTTTTCTAGTTTGGTTTTCTTTCTTCATATCATTTGATATTTTTCACATTACTTTTATTCTTTAAATGTAATTTTAATATTCTTTTATTTTAGTAATAATGTTATTTTATATTCTTTGTACATTTGATATACACAATATTATATATTTTATATGTTGTATAAATTATTCAACATATCATATGTATACAATGTAGTAATATTCCACTATGTCGATTCAGTGCAAGTTACTTAACCTTATAATAGAATCATAAATTTAGGTATAGAAAATGTGTATCTCGGGGCGGCTAGGTGGCACAGTGAGTAGAACATTGGCCCTGGAGTCAGAAGGACCTGAGTTCAAATCTGGACCGACCTCAGACACTTAATGCACACACAAACAAAAACCTAGCTGTGTGGCCTTGGGCAAGTTACTTAACCCCAATTGCCCTCCAAAAAAAAAAGAAAATGTGTATCTCACTCTTCATCTTTAGTTCATCATCTCTCAAGAGTTGAGTCATGGAGGAAAGATAAAAAGAATAAGCATTTACATAGTGCCTACTATATGCAGGCATTGTGTTAAGTACTTTACAAATCTCACTTCATTTGATCCTCTTGACAACCTAGTGAGGTAGATGCTTTTATCATCCTCAAGGCATAGTTGAAGAAACTAAGGCCAACAGAGGTTTGGTGACTTGCCTAGGTGATATCTAGACTCTTTCATTGCATTGATCATCATTCTTGTCTTTCAAAATTTTTGGACATGGCTAGGTGGCGCAGTGAATAGAGCACCGGCCCTGGAGTCAGGAGGACCTGAGTTCAAATCCGGCCTCAGACACTTAACACTTACCAGCTGTGTGACCTTGGGCAAGTCACTTAACCCAAATTGCCCCTCCAAAAAGCAAAAAAAAAAAAAAAGAAATACAAAGTAAATAAAATTTTAAAAAAATAATTTTGTTATAGTATAAATTGTTCTTCTAGTTCTGCTCACTTTGCTCCGTACAATTCATAGAAGTCTTCCCAGGTTTCTCTGAAATCATCTCTTTTGCCACTTATTAGGTCACAATAGTATTCCTTTATATCCACATGCCATAATTTGTTCAGCTGTTCTGAAAAAGATGGATGCATTTTTAGTTTTCAGTTCTTTGTCAGTACAAAAAGAGCTGCTAATATATGTTTGTAAATGCAGATCCTTTTCTTCTTCCTTTGGTCTTTTTGTAATAGAGGCCAAGTACTGGTATTAGTGGTTCAAAGGGTGTATAGTTTAGTAACTTTTGGGGCATAGTTCCAAATTGCTTTCCAGAATGGCTAGACCAATTCACAGCTCTACTAACAGTTGATTAATATTACTATTTCCACAGTCCCTTCAGTATTTGCATTTTTCCTTTTTTGTCAACTTTGCCAATATGATGAGCTTGAAGTGGGATCTCCGAACTTAGATTTCTTGAAGTATTAGTATTTGGGGGCCTTTTTCATTTGGCTATTGATTGTTTATATTTATTTCCTGTTCATATCTTTTGACCATAAGGTTGTTATAGAAAGGGTTCATGCTTTAGATAAGGATCAGACAATTTGAACAGACTAAGGATAAGGATGAGTTCACTTCCAGTTATAAGATTTTTTTTTTGTTTCACTGAAATAATATTTGAGGATCATAGCACTTGGAAGACACCTATTTTTCAGAGAAGAGGGGAACTTTTTACCTAATTGATTCACAGATTCCTTTAAAATATTATTAATGAGATTTCCTCCTTAAAATGCTTTTGTTTTACACCAACATAATTTAAAATGGATTTCAGTTTTTATAATGATTAAGGATCATAACTATAATTACCCCATTTTCAATACTTCTTTTCCAATTTTAGAATTTTCTTGAGCTTCCTGACTTACTGATACTGTCACAACCTCTTTTCTACAGGAAACTTCCCTTGGAAACACCTGTGTTAAAGTCTTTCCTACTTTTAAGTAGCTCTGGAGTATCCTGATATGGAAATGTTTTTAATTGTCTGTTTTATGTCCTTGAGCACCAGCCAACCATTTCTTTGACAAGGCCATTAGGATAGCTTGGTATATAGAGCAGAAGGACTGGGCGATGTTCCTCTGGCTATCATAATAAAGTATGCTTTCCATGCCACTGACATATCATGATTTTTCCAGCCATCTGACCTCTGAAGTAGAGTTCATCTAGTACAATAAGAGCACCAGATGTAAACTTGACCAAGTTTAATTCACATTCAGATTGAAAAACAGGACTCTGGCTCACACAGTAATCTGTTGTTTGGAAAGGAAGCAGGTATTAATAGGACTGGATCCTTTGTGGATGAGGAGCTGGAGGGAATATTTAGATTTACAGCTGCATATAACAGTTTAGACTAGATATCAGATGTGGCAGACCTTGACCTTTGAGGTTGGGTACCACGTGTTGTCTGGACAGTGGTGGAGACGTCACATGAGCCTAATGGAATTCTGTTACTATTGTTGAAAGGTGGAATAAAAATAAATGGGAGTGTCATTTCCCCCAGACAGTTTGTGATAGTGAATTCCTCCCTGAATGAGGCCATCCTTCCACCAAAGTGACCTTTATGTTAACATTGTGGAGTGCCAGCATTCCCAACAGCCTCTTCCTTGGTGGTCTCAAGAGCTAAGTAATAAGCCAGACTCCCAACATTTCAGCAAGTACAACCCCACCCTCATCTTTCATTTTTCCAAATACCATTCCTGAATTGTACAGAGCTATGATTCTTCCAGGTCTCTTCTCTAAAAGAATCTTGCTTGGTTATGGAAAATAATTTTTAAAAAATTAAATATAATATGCCTTTTGGGAAATCATTTCGATCCTTTTTCCCCTGCTTGTTTGCAATGTAGGACCCACTATATGATGCTCAATAGGAAAAATGTGTTCTTTCTTTGGCCATGACAATATGTGCAAAGTGAAAAATTGAGGTAATTATTTGAAAAATTGCAAATTCCTTTTCATCTGAATGGATAATTGAAGCATAAAGGACTTAATTCTTTCCACTCTCCATTTTGCTGCATATGTAGCCCCATTTAAGTCAATTTAACTCTCATATTTGCAGATCTCCCTCTTTCTTTGAGTGGTTTCCTCTAGCAGTTCTTAAGGATCATAGAACGTAGATGCTATAATCTCAGATCATCTAATCCAACCCTCTATTTCAGTCTATGGGAAAACAAAGGCCCATTGAAGTAATGAAGTGACTTTCCATTATCACACAATGAACGGTATAGCTGGAGTAGTTTCTATTTTTTTTTTTTTTGCTTTTAAAATTTACTTACTTTTATTTTACAAGCCCCTAAATGTTATGTAGTCTATATCCATTCTTTCCCTGCCTATGCTCAAACTTTACTGCATAAATGTTTCTTTTTCATTTTTTAAGTAGTAGAGGAATGTATTTAGTTTATTCCTCATACTCCTTGAAATATGGTGTTTTAACAGCCACATTTCTTTAAAAGGCAGAAAGAATAGCAGTGTACCTTTTTAAAATGATAATTTAGCCATCTTTTGAAAAAAAATTCTTCCGTTGGTTTCTCATGACATGAAAGTGACTTGGGGACCTCAAAAGTATGTCAGTAGAGCACAGGCTTTGGCATGTTCTACCAAGCTGGAAAGGTTTCAAGTTTGGGCAGGCCAACAGGCTATAGTCCTCAACTAGCTGACAACCAGCCAGCTGAGCTAATTATGAAGAGGTTCATTAAAGGTGATGACTTTTTTTTTTATCCCTGGTGACCCATGAGACAGATAAACAGATAAAAGGAGCTTTAGTCCTATAGTTACTTCTATATAATGATAGTGGTGGTGGGGGGGAGTGTTTCCAGAAGTAGGGAAAAGAGCATTAAGAATGACATATCAATTTAAGAGTTGGTTCTCAATGTCTAATCTTTTTCCAGTAGCCAATAAATAGATACACTACAGGAGAAACTAAACTATATCCTTGCTGACCCTCTTACTATCAATGATATCATAAGACAGGGAAATTATAACTAAACAGATGTAACTAAAGAGTTCTACTGATATAGCCTTTGAGGACTCAGAGTCATTTTTACATCATGAGAAACCATTAGAATAGGACTTAAAAAAAGATGTCTGAGTTATTTTTAGCTTTTTGGAGGGCAATTGGGGTTAAGTGACTTGCCCAAGGTCACATGGCTAGTAAGTGTTAATTGTATGAGGCCATATTTGAACTCAGGTTCTCCTGACTCCAGGGTTGGTGCTCTATTCATTGTGCCAACTAGCCACCCCTGAGTTATTTTTTAAAAGGTGTACAGATGCCAAAGTCTCAGGTTCTTCTTGAGGAGGCATTCAAAGGGGTTTCATTATTTCCCATGGGATTTCTGGTGATTTTATGTTGTAGTATTCACAATAAGTGTAAGTAAAAAAGATCACTATAAAAATTATTGAACTTTAAAGATCTCATCCAGGAAAGGATGAGGAAGTAGGTAGATAATGTGAAGAACCTGATAATTAAATAAACAAATAGCTTGGTATTCATCTTTCCAATATTTTCTATAAGAAAAAATGTTGGAAGGTGCTATCTGTATGATAAGTTCATCATCCAGATAAAGCAAAGATCAAACTAAGCATTGAAAAAAGGTTAAAGATGAGAAATAGATTCTGTAATCATCACAGGCATGACCTAATTATTTAAATAAGATGTTAACCTAAAAAATGGAAAATGGAAAAAAATATTGAAAAGAATATAAAAATCAATTTGGAGGAACATGATCCTTCTAACTGGTAATGGCTTTCCACCTTATACTTCACATAGCATTTTTTGGAAACCCCATTACATACTTGTCACATAGTGCTTTCTGTTATATTGTACTTGTGTCTGATTCCCAATCTAAACTGCAAGCTTTGTAAAGGGACCTTGTATTTTCTCAATCTGGTGTCTTTCCTGAGAATAGTGAGCTATAATAATGCTCAGGGTATAGTAAGTGCCTAATGAACACTCATTGGATCATTCTCCAATTTGCAGATTAAGAAAGTTAGATTTAGGGGCGGCTAGGTGGCGCAGTGAGTAAGAGTGCCGGCCTCGGAGTTGGGATGACCTGAGATCAGATCTGGCCTCAGAAAATGAGCACCCACACATAAATAATGACTAGCCGTGTAACCTTGAGCAAGTTACTTAACCCCAATTGCTTTATTAAAAAAAAAAGTTAGATTTAATGAAGGTATTAAAGCAGCTGATCAAATTTGGAGGCTATAAGGAAATTGTTACACTTAAGCTCTTGGAACGTTTCTGTTGTTATTTAGTCAGTTTAGTCATGTCTGATTTATTGTGATCCCATTTGTATTTGTTTTTTTTTTTTTTGGACAAAGATACTGAAGTGGTTTGCCGCTTCCTTTTCCAGCTCATTTTACAGATGGGGGAACTGAGGCAAGCAGGGTTAAGTGATTGCCCAGGGTCACACAGTTATAGTAAGTTTCTGAGGCTGGATTCAAACTGAGAAAGATGACCAACACTCTATCCACTGTATCACCTACCTGTTTATAAAACCCTACAATAGTTTCCCAATATTGGTTCAAAAGTCATCAGAGAAGTAATTAATAAGGAAAATATGCATGATACAAGAGTGTAAATGTTACCATTTGCAATTGAGAAATGTGTTCCTGCTTCTTCCTTATAAACAGATAGGTACTTCTTCTTTATTCTATGTGAATATTTCTTTTTTAAAAAATATATTTTTTCAATTCTAAAACTTTTTCTCTCTCTCTCATGTCTTCCCCTTCACTAGGGGAAAAAAGAAAACAAAATACAGAATAAAATAAGCATAGTCAAGCAAAACAACTTTCCATATAGGCCGTGTCAAAAAATGTGTGTCTTACTCTGTATATTGGTCTATCACATCTCTTTTTTAGGAGATGAGTAGCACTTTTCTACATCAGTCCTCTTGAATCCTGGTTGATTACTGAATCAGAGTTCTTAAATTTTTCAAAATATTCATTTTTTCCAATTGTGATACTATAGTATAAATTATTCTCCCAATTTTGTTTACATCACTGAATTAGTTCATACAAGTCTCCCCAGAACTTTCTGAAATCATCTCTTTATTTCTTACAGCACCCTAGTATTCCATTTACTTCATATACTATCATTTTTTTTAATACTAGGTTTCCATATTTTACTGAGATTGGGAGTGCAGGGGCTACTCATAGACCTGATCCTAATTGGTACAGGAGCTTTGACTTGCTCTGTTTCTGAATTGGAATGGTTCAGTTCTCCTTAGGCAACCAGTACCTCTCCCCATTCCTATTATCTGGGACTCACCATATTTTTTTTTCTGATTAAACAAATGCTTTATTAACTTCTGGCTTACATCATTCATTTCCACTAGATTATGAGTTACATTTTCCCCCATTTTTTCCCTACCCACCACCCCAGAATAGCAGTCCCACTAGATATCCCCTCATCCAATCTGCTCTCTCCCATATCTTCTCCCATACTTGCTATTAGGGCAAGGTGAATCTCTGAGCCCCACTGCCTGGACATCTTATGAAACATTTAATTTTAAAACTTTGATTTTCAGATCCATTCTCCTTCTCCCTTGTCACCCACTCCCTCTGAGAAGATAAGCAATTCAGTATGTGTTGTACATGTATATCTATGCAAAACATTACCATAGTAGATATATTGCAAAAGACTGCTTATATTTCCCTCCCACCTGTCTCACCTCCCACCTGGTCCATTCCCTACTTTGATCCTGTCCCTCTTTGATAGTGTGTACTTCTAACCTCCCCTCACCCCAGAATGCCCTCCTCTCCATCATCCCCCCTCTCATGCCCCTTTCCCCTACTCAGGAGAGTGAGTGAGGGTAAGATATTCCATTTAGTATGTATGTGATTCTCTCCTTGAGCCAACTTCAATGAGAATATGGTTTTGCCTTTTTGCCTTCCTGTTCTTCCCCTCCCTTGCAACTACTTCCCCTTGCCTCTTCTACATGAAATAGTTTGCCCTACCCTGTCTCTCTCCATCTCCTCTTGCCACTTTCCTCTCTCACCTCTTGACTTCATCCCTTAAGAATGATCCCTTCTTTGGGGTGGCTAGGTGGCGCAGCGAGCAGAGAGCCAGCCCCAGAGCCAGAAGGACCCGAGCTCGGATCCGGCCCCAGACACCCAACACACAAACAAAAACCCAGCCACGTGAACCTGGGCAAGTCACCCAACCCCAATTGCCCTCCAAAAAAAAAATAATAATCATCCCTTCCTATCAAATTCAACCTGTGCCCTCTATCCATGTATACCTGTGAACATATGCCATGTACCCTTCTTCAATTATTTTCATAATGAGAAAGGTTTCATCAAACACAGTTATTGTTTTTCCATGTAGGAATGTAAATAGTCCAACTTTGATAAGTTCCTTTTGATTTCTTTTCCTTGATTACCTTCTCAAGCATCTCTTGCTTCTTGTGTCTGAATGTCAAATTTTCTATTCAACTCTGGTTTTTTTCATCAAGAATGCTTGAAAGTCCTCTATTCCACTGAATGACCATATTTTCCCCTGAAACAAAATACTCAGTTTTGCTGGGTAGGCGACCCTTGGGTTCATTCCCAGTTCTTTTGCCCTCTGGAATATCATATTCCATGCCCTTCGATCCCTCAGTGTAGAAGCTGCCAGGTCCTGGGCTATTCTGATTGTGTTTCCACAATATTGAAATTTGTTTCTTCCTGGCCGCTTGTAGTATTTTCTCCTTGATCTGGGGATTCTGGAACCTGGCTATAATATTCCTGGGAGTTTTCTTTTTGGGATCTTTTTCAGGAGGTGATCTGTGGATTCTTTCAACCTCTTATTTTGCCCTCTGGATCTAAAACATCAGGGCAGTTTTCCTTGAGAATTTCTTGAAGGGTGATTTCTAGGTTCTTTCTTTGGTCATGGCTTTCAGGTAGTCCAATAATTTTTAAATTGTCTCTCCTGGATCTATTTTCCAGGTCAGTAGTTTTTCCCATGAGATATTTCACATTGCCTTCTAATCTTTCGTTTGTTTGGATCTGCTTAACAGCATCTTGATTTCTCATAAAGTCACTAGCTTCCATTTGCTCCAGTCTAACTCTGAAGGAATGAATCTCTCAGTGAGCTTTTGAGATTCTTTTTCCATCTGGCAAATTCGACTTTTTAAGGCATTCTTCTCCTCATTACCTTTCTGAGCCTCTTTTGCCATTTGAGTTAGTCTATTTTTTAAGGTGTTATTTTCCTCAGTCAGGGTGTTGACTGTCATTTCATACTTTTCTTGCATCTTTTTCATTTCTCTTCCCAAATTTTCCCCACTTCTCTTATCTGCTTCTTAAGGTCCTCTATGGCCTGTAGCCAGCTTGTATTTTCATTTGGGGCTTTTGGTGCAGGAGTTCTGACCTCACAGTCCTCCTCCATGCTTTGAGCCTCTTTGCCCCTAAAATAGGAGTCCAATGTGGAACTTTTCTGTTTATTTTGTTTCATTTGCCTAGGCATGTTGCTACTTAATTACTTGATTTTGGGGCTTGTTGCCACAGTAGGACTCTGCCACCAGACAGGGGAGCTTCCGCCCAAACATGGGGTCTTCACAACTTCCGCCAGCTGGGTGGCCTCTGTAAAGCCTCCACCCACTCTGGCAAGTTGGATACCCACCCCAAACTTCCCCCCCAGATCACAATCCAGATCCAGGCAGTTTAAAGCAAGAGCGATTAACCCCCAGACTGATTGCTGGATCTTCCTACAGTTCGCAGACCAAGAGCTAGAGCCACTGCTGATGCTGCAAAATGGCTTCTGTGCAGCAGTTTCTTCAGCAGCTTTTTGCCCCCAGGGGAGGAAGCCACGTGTTCCCCAAATACTGGTCCTAAAGTCCATAGGGCACTAACCTCTCACTTTGTCCTAGGCATATCTGTGCTGATAATTCTGGAATCGCCACAATTGCTGGTGTTCTGGGGTTCCACCAGCAGGCTGAAGGCCCGGCCACCCTGGGGCTAAAACCGTGGACCTGGCCTCGCTCTGCAGGCTGCTGTCGGTTCCCAGTGCGCTGGGCTGCCTGCTCTCAGAGCGCTGCGCTGGCTGCTCCCTGCAGAGCTGCTGGGCTGTCCTCAGCAGGAGGTTAGCTTCTCTGTGCCGTTCTGTGGGTGCTGTGGCTCCAGAAGTTGTTAGGAGCTCCCTTTCACATTGTTTGAAATTTGTGTGGGGCAGAGCACATTGGAAATGCTGTTTCTACTCCGCCATCTTGGCTCCGCCCCCCTGGGACTCACCATATTGAGCCCAAGAGATATTTCAGCCCCTAATTGGTGGGTGCCCTCTCAATGTCGAATTCTTTGGTACTACAAAAAAGAGCTGCTATAAGTATTTTTGTACCTATCTGACCCTTTCCCCTTTCTCTGACCTTTGTGGGCTATAGGTCTAGCACTTATATCAGTTGGGTCAAAGAGTATACTAAGTTTGGTAAGTTTTGGGGCATAGTTCCAAATTGCTTTCCTGAAGAGCTTCTCTGCCAACCTGTTTTCCCATAAACCTTCCAACATTTGTCATTTTCCTTTTTGGCCAAGTTTGTCAATCTGATGAGCGTGAGGGAGGTCCTCAAAGTTCCTTTAACTTGTACTTCTCTCTGATTATTAGTGATTTGGGCATTTTAAAAAATACAACTCTTGATAGCTTAGATATCTTGGCTTCCGAACTGCCTTTTCATATCAAGTGGCTCTTTCTCTGGGAGCATAGTCATCATGCCATACAACTCATTATGGCACTTATTGGCATCATTTTCCTAATACTGAACAATTTTAGAGCTGGAGGCCACAGTTATGCTGCTGGTATGAAATTTAAGCTTAGTACAGGAAATGATGAATATGAGCTGAATCTGGAGTAAAAGATAGTTCTTCTCCTCTGCACAGTTAGAGAACATGTGTTCCTTGGGGCCAGAGGGGGAAAATGAATGGAAAATTCCTAGCTCGTCAAATTCAGTATCTAGTGCAACGAAAACTGCCTAATAGATAAACTTGTGGAGGAGACAGAGACAGAAATGTAGTACTTAACATTACTATGGCTCATTATTTTTAGATATTTGGGGGATTATTCTTGTCTTGATCAGTCAAAAAGCATTTGTTAAGTGCTTATATTATTAAACTGCCACTAGAGAATATTACAAGTGACTTTTCTGGAATCAGCAGGAGTTAGAGAGCCACATTTCCGTTACAAAGCCTTTTGCTCCATCTAAGACTATCAGAGATGATAGTTTTTGTATTTGAGTATTTGTATTTTGTATTTTGATCTACTGTCTGTTGAATTAGGTTATAGAATAGTACAGTTATTGGGACACTTGCCTGCTCTAGGAATTTGTAATTTTGGGGCACATTTCTTATGCTTACCTCATTACAAACTTTTTAGCCTAAATTTGCAATAGACATCTGTTGATGAATAGATTTTTAAAACCTCCTTGTAAAATGTTAGTTATGATTTCCTAACTGACTATCATTTCTGGGAGAAACATGTTGCTAATGATAAGAGTTCTAGATTTTTAGGAGTTTGAACTAAATGGTTTCAAATCCCATAGTTTCCAAGTGATGTCACCTGTTCTCATAGATTTACGATATAACTGTTAACTGGGTCTGAATTGACTGTTAATAGTGGAATGCTAAGAGGTCCAGTTGGATAGCTTCCTGAATATTGGTGAGATGGAATTTTGGCCCTCTTCCAATGTTAGCCATTTATTGGAGAAGCAGTATGGCATAATGTAAAGGGTGGTAGACTTTTTAGACAGGAAAACCTTCAAAGCTCTTCTTCAGATGCTCTCTCTGTGACCATAACAAACCATTTGTTCTTTGCCCCTGTTTCTTTATCTATAAAACCTAAAATCTATAAAATAAATAACACCTCTCTGACAGGGTTACCATGAAGATCAAAAGAGAAAATGCATATAAACTTATCTTTAAACTTTAAATGATATGCAAATACCAGTTATCATCATTATTATTTGTATTTGTATTTTGTCATGTCAGTAGGACACTGAAAACTTCTAACCTGGAAGTTCAACCTGGAATATAAATTTGCAAATTATCAAAAATATTATACTCAAGTCTTTTAGATACATCTTGATGTTGATATTTAATATGTGTTTGTTTTATGTAATGTGTATGTATTTATGTTTATATGTGCAGCACCAATGCAATATTCACAGCGCCACCAGCAATGATGAATATGACCGCTTAGTTTCCAACTGCAAAATATAACAGACTCTCCATACAGAAGGCAGAAGCAAAACATTTATTCAGACACCAGAGAGCCAAATCCCAACAACAGGAAATCAAATCCATCATAGTAGCAAAGTTAATACACCATAGCACAGCAGTTAGTCATATCATCCTTTAGCCTTCCCACAGACAAACACTCACAAGCCCAGCTGTTACAGTTGGGGGGCAAACAAACACTCACGAACCTGTCTTCCTCAGAAGCATACTCTCCTCCCATCCATCTAGTCTAGCTCTGATTTCCAGCTTCCTGTGGGTTCTGCTGTACCCTTCAGCAAACTCCTCCATGTGATTACATTAAGCCTATTGGGGGCAGGGAAAATTTCAAATTCCCCTTACCATTACAATATTCCATTTGGATACATCTTTACATTAATGTTTAGTGTGTGTTTATTATGTAATATGTATGTATTTATTTTTATATGCATGCACATACATATAGAGCAATTGGTCATAGTGGATATGGAATCAGGGAGATCTGGGTTCACAAATCTGTACTTTGACATTAATTGATGGCCATGTGATCCTGCTCAAGTCATTGTGCTCTCAGTGTTCTAGGCAACTCTCTAAGATTGTTGTCCTTCATTCTTGAAAAGGACCAATGGCTTTGGGAGGGTGATGTCTTGACTTTGAAATGAATTAGATTTAAGTGAGGGGGGCGGCTAGGTGGCGCAGTGAGTAGAGCGCCAGCCCTAGAGTCAGAAGGACCTGAGTTCGGATCCAGCCTCAGACACTTA
Organism: Gymnobelideus leadbeateri; assembly: GCA_011680675.1. Taxonomy (NCBI): domain Eukaryota; kingdom Metazoa; phylum Chordata; class Mammalia; order Diprotodontia; family Petauridae; genus Gymnobelideus; species Gymnobelideus leadbeateri. The sequence continues at coordinate 954,704 of WOXC01004762.1, read as the reverse complement.
ACGCACACAGAAATAAAAACCTAGCCGTGTGACCTTGGGCAAGTTACTTAACCCCAATTGCCCTCCAAAAAAAAAAGAAGATTTAAGTGAGGGAAGGCTGTGGGAAGTCAATTAGCTTCACTCTCTCCTCCAGCATCTTTGGAATCCAGTGGCAAGACATAGGTCAGTCTACATGACTGGCAGTGGCCTTGGATGTAGTGGAAAACCTTGACTTTTTTAAGTGAAGGTCTTTCCCAGGTCTCAGTTTGTCTGAGGTACTTCCCAAGTGACAGAGACAGTCTTGGCTTGTATTGGTAGAGGGAGCTTCCTTATTCGGCAGTTTCTGACACAGATAAAGTCATACGTCCAGTCCCCCCTATATCCATACACATGTGGGTTTGTATGTTAGTATACAGTGACAGTGTTCTTTCCCATATTTTCAAAGAACATACTACTGATTAATTGTCAGTACTTGCCCTTTGTGCTGATTTTTCCAATAGAAATGATGGCCTGTGGAAAACTGTGGTTATTCTTTCCTGGCCTTTGTGATTAGTAATATGTTTTGGAGGCAGTTGGGGTTATAATGCCTTCTGTAGCCTTGGAACACAACCTTCCCTTTTAGAGTTACCTGGTCCACGTGGGTTATTTAATTGTTACTATACAATAATCAGTTGCATGACTTAAATAAGATGCAGTTTGGTATTTAGACTACTAGAATTTTAGATCGTGGAGAGATTTTAGAGTTACTCATGAGGAAATTGGGACCAGAGGGGATGAGTGATTTTTCCAAGGCCATAGAGCCATCTCCATAATCCAGCATCGGTACTCTTTTTTCATCACATCATTGCTGCCTCTTTGTTGTTATTAATTAGTAATTATAATGATAAATTATAAATATATAAATAATATTATATAAATATATAATTATAAACCAGTAAAGATTTTTTTTCTACATGGTCTAGCATAATGCAAGGAGTTATGGATATTACAGGAAATATATATGTGCATGTTCCTTATCCTCAAAAAATTAAATACATGAAAAAACAGTGAATCATATGAAATAGATATTTATTATATATTCAAATGCTAAATTTAGTAATACAGAATTTCAGAGGTGAGAGAGATCAGTGAGGGCCAGAAGAGTTCAGGACAGTTGTTTAGAGGAGGTGGGCCTTACTAAGGGACCTTGAATAAATGGATAGAATTTGAATATGGGGAGAGAGAATAGGAGAACTAAGTGGGCAAAAACAGAGATGAAACCAGGTAGAGGAATGCTTAGGAGCCAGCCTGCCCTAAGGTAGAGTGCTAGTGGAGTATGCTTAGGGGCGGGGAACCTGCAGCCTTGAGACCACGTGTGGCCTTCTGGGTCCTTGGCTGTGACCTTCTGACTGAATCCAAGTTTTACAGAACAGATCCTTTTATTAAAGAGATTTGTTCTGCAACGTTTGGATTCAAAGGGCTGCACTCGAGGACCTAGTGGGCCACATGTGGCCTCCAGGACAAAGGCTTCCCATCCCTAGATCAAATCAATAAGCAGTGATTAAATGATTACGATGTGCTAGCCACTTACTTAAAGGACAAACTAGAGACAGTCGTTCTCAAGGAGTATACTGTGTAGTATGTTTGAAAGTAAAGTTGGATAGGTAGGTTCAGAACAGATTCTGGAAAGCTTTGCAAGCAAGAAAGAGAAGCTTGGATTTGACACAGTTGAGGATGTGATATGAAAAATTGTTTAAGAGCTTTATCAAATAACTTGTATGCAGGATAGATTGGAAGGGAGAGAGACTAGGGTAAAGGAGACCATCCAGGAGACTATTATAATCCAGACATGAAATGCCTAGGTCCTAGTCGGTGTAGCACAGGGAATGGACAGCAGGGTACAGCCATGACAAACGTTTCAAGAAGGATTGGGATTAGCATCTAGATGGAAAGATGGGGAAGAGAGTGGGTGACTGAAAGAAAGTTGGACTTATGGACAGAAGTAGTTAATCATATTTCTACGTTTTGCTGAAAAGGAGGAAATGAGATTTTTTTTTCAGTTTGTAAAATTACTCTGAGAGCAGCTAAATAAATATTGCAGAATGTCATGATTGGACGTGTAGGCTTTACTCTCTGATGCTGGACACTGCTTTTGACGATTGTCTTTTGCATAAAACTGAAACACACTTGAGATAACTGAGTTTTTCTTTGGATCCCAGTACAGATTTCAAATTAACCTAGTGTTATGGCAATTCTGGCAATCACTCTCCTGTAATTTTATGTTACCTGCACTCTGGTAGAGATGTTGGGAGTCTTTTTGTCTTCACCAGTTTCTAAAAACACTGACACATTTTCTGTATATCTTGTGAGGGACTCAAAAGCTATGTACTTTTTGTCATTCTTAAGGGTCTGGAAGATTTCTGGTAACAAATGTTAATGAAGAGCCTGGAGATAATGTCCTTGATACAACTTTTTTGAAATACAATATTTTGATGTGTGGGAGTTGGGGAGACACTTTAAAACAAGAACAGAATATCCTTCTTCTGTTCAGTTTTTATGTTATTTTGTTCTGGAAGATAACTCATTTCCTACTAGATTTAAAAAATTCTAATTTTAGTGGATACAAGATGACACATTGCTGAGAATTATCACTATATCATAGCTTTCCTCTTCACAGATGTTGTCCCTAGAGAAGAGAACTAGAAAAATAACAAAATAACATTTGATTCTTATTTTTTCTGTCACTTGAAAAATCTTATCCCAGATAAGTCAAATGATAACGTCAATAATGCAGTTCATATTTGCTGTCTGAGGGAAATTGTGTTGTCTTACACGGAATTCCAGGGATTCTAGCTGCATGGTTATTTGTATTTTACTCAAATATGGCTAAACATTTTGGAACAGAGTTGATTATAAGACATGCATTTAAGTACAGTCTTTGATAGTGTAAAAACGAGATATTTGTAAAGTGATTTGCCAATGTTAGAGCACTCTACAAATGCTAGTTCGGATGATGAGGTTATCTGTGGTAAGACTTGCATGCAACATTCAGAACTAAAGCCCTAGTATTTGGTAAAAGTTGTATTGTGGAATAGTATACAATTATCATGATAATATTTAACATTTATTTAGTGCTTTAAGGTTTGTTGACTATAGTGCATGTATTACTTCATTTGTCTTCACAACAGCCCAGTGAGGTGGGGCTTATTGTCCCCATTTTGCAGATGAGAAATCTGGGACTGAGAAAAGTTAAGTGATTTGCCCAGGGTCACACAACTAGGAGGTATTTAAGGCAGTATTTGAACTCAGGTCTTTCCTGACTTCTCTTAGATTTATTTATTTTATTATTTTTTGCTTTTTGGAGGGGGGAAAGTAGGGCAATTGGGGTGAAGTGACTTGCCCAAGGTCACATGCCTAGTTTTTGTGTTAAGTGTCTGAAGCTGGATTTGAACTCAGGTCCTCTGACTGTGCCACCTAGCTGCCCCTCTTAGATAATTGTAATTCAACATTTATTTAGTGTTTCTGTGCAAGGTACTTTGCTTGAGACTGAGAATACAAAAATGGAAAACAACACAGGTTTTCCCCTCAAGAAGTTTAATCTAATGTTTGGATGGGGAACGAAGATTTTTACGCAAACGAGTATGAAACATGATGTAAATGCAAAGGAAAATTTGGAGATGCTATCACTTTCTACTGTGGTAAGGGGGAGAAGAGGGAGCGAAACAGAGTAGCAATGATAAGCTAATTTACTTACCAGTTTTCATTAGTGTTTTGCCATCTAATATGGTGATATACTTAATACAAATCTTTTTAAATTAAGGTGACCATGGGTTTTCCTGCTTCCTTGAGTAAGCTAGAAAACAACAAACAAATTCCAAATTCTTAAGGATTGAAATCCTTTAAGATCAACATGTCAGACCTAGCTTAGTGTACTTTAAGACTGAATTTGCTGTGTGACTTTGGGCAAATCATTTGACCTTTTTGAGCCTTAGTCACCATTTTTAAGATGAGAAGATTAGACAACGCAGTCTTGACTACCTGTTCAAGATCTGAAATCCTTTGATATCTACCACTACTTAGTCATAATACTTAAAATCAGACAGAAACAAACTTATCTTGTGTGAGCAAGAACTTTCATGATTCTGGGATTTACTATTTCATTCATTTTTCAGGATATTTTTTTCTTTGTAATACAAGCATGGATTTGTTCTTCATTTTTAATGGAATAAATGGTGACTTTGTGATAGTTTTGAGTTAGGAACTTTGGAATGTGGCTTTCAGATTTTGTGGGATCTTTCAAAACTATTTTACTTTTGACCTTTATATGAAATTAAAAGATGGCTATTTCAGTAGATTGGATGGTGTATGCATTTTTCATTATTTGGAAAGATTTGGATATACCATATATCAATATTGAGTACAATTGTAAACACATTCATTTCCATGTTTTTAGTTTTAGATAAAATAATACTCAATTTTTATTTTTGAGCCTCTCTTGAAAAATTACTAAATTCAAAGATTTAAGGAGGAAGGTCCTTAGTTAGGAATGTCTTGGTGAATAAAAGCGATCTGAAATAAAAGAGAGAAGGTAAAAAATATTAATAGTAGTAATGAATTAATGAAAATAAACTGTGAAAAACAAGAAAATGATTGTAGAGACTAGAATAGGTTTGCATGAACGTTTTCTGGTTGTGGCTATTCCTATATTGTAGGTCACAAGAAAAATATGGAAAAAGATTGAGAAAGCAGTGTATAGTTCATTCTCATGTATAGACCAAGGAAAAAAGAAAAATAACTTGTAGGAAGTAAAGTAAAATTGATTTATAATCTTAAGAAAATAGTACTTAGGTGGTGTAGTGGATAGAGTGCCAGACTGGATTCAGGAAGACTTTATCTTTCTGAGTTCAAATCTGGTCTTAGACACTCACTGGCTCTGTGACCCTGGGCAAGTAAGTTAACCTTGTTTGCCTCAGTTTCCTCATTTGCAAAATGAGCTGGAGAAGGAAATGGCAAACTACTCCAATATTTTTGCCAATAAAACCCTAAATGGGGTCACAATGAGTTGGACCTGAGGTAGCCAACAACAAAATTTGACAATAGCGAGAAATAAAAAGTGGCCCTGAGAAAAGTAGTTTGATAGATGTTCTGAAGTGGTATATTGGAGGCAGAAACAGTCAGAGGACCATAGATTTGGAGTTAGAAAGGATTATCTAGTCCAATTCCTTAATTTTATAAATGTAGAAACTGAGGACCAAGAAATTATGTAGGTAAAATAAATGACAGAGCTGAGATTTGGAGCCAAGTCCTTGGTCTCCAAATAAAATACTCTTTCTATTGTACCTCCCTCCCTCAGTATATGGAGCATCCCAGTGGAAATCTACTGTGGGCAATTTTGTAATATATATAGGACTGGAGTTTAGGAGTGAGATTAGGGTAAGATTATTTTAGGAGTTATCTGCATAAAGATGAAAATCTCATGGAAACTGAGGTTTCTAAGGGAGTGAGTTTAGAGAGAGGAGAGAGTATAGAGAGAGGAGAGAGTATAAGATAGAGCCTTGGGGGATGCCTAAACTTAATCATGGTAGAATGATGGTAATTCTGGAAATCAAGCATTAAGAGGTAATTGATATAGGCATTAAGCACTGGCTGTTTCCCATAAGTTTCTGATAGAAGAAAATCATATCTGTCCTCTTTCTTTTCTCTCCATGTAACATGAATATAGATGAAAATGTTAGAATGTAAGAATTTAGCAAACAGAATTGCATATAAGGAAAAATACACTGATAGATTTAAGCAGCAATGAGACTTGGATGTACAATTTGTTAAGAAAAGGAAGCTTGGACCAAAACAAAGCTGTACTATAGAGAGAACATGCCAGGTCCAGTTGACATGTGGTTGAAAGACAAGAAAGACAAGTCAGGGTTAAACTGGAAGAAAAGTTAGAGATAATGAGACAGTCTTTGAAATGTTCATTCTGGGGGGGGGCGGGGGTGGGGAAAGTAGGTAAGAAGTAAAGAAAATGAAATTTCCTTCTAAAAGTAGGATACAAAAGATAAAACAGAACATGGACAGATCAAAGTAATCCTCTTGAGTGGCAGAAGGTCCAATCAAGCTTCCAATAAAACGAAGCATTTCTGGAATGATTATGTTGGTCACTAAATCTTATGAAGACTTCCTTGCTCCTTAGCAGAAGTATTCTTGCAGCAAGGGAAAGGTTGCTGTATTAGATGGCTAGACTGAGTAAGAAAAAAAATGGAGAAGGAGAAAAGCAGGAATGAAATAATCTTATCACTTGAATTCATATACTAAGAGATCTATGGGGTATATATCACGAAGATGAGCAGGGGACACCAGACCCCAAATTCCTCAGTAAAACAGAGAAATATTACAGGCTGTTTGCTTGCCTTAAGAATAAGATAAGAAACTTTCTTAAAGGGAGAGGAAGACACCTGGGTTACTAGGAGATTCTGGTTCAAAGGAAGGAACCCTGTAATAAGGCAAAATCTGAGGAGAGGGAAGGGTATTAAGATATTTTGTGAAGTGGAAACCTTTTTTGCATTTTAGAAATATATGGGAATGCTATACTCATGTAATTAACTTTCCAATGGTGAATGTATAGACTTTTTTTTTTTTTAAGCAATTGGGGTTAAGTAACTTGCTCAAGGTTACACGGCCAGTCGTTATTTGTGTGTGGGTGCTGAATGTATAGACTTTTAAAAGATATGAAGGTCAAATTAATAGTAATGGAAATATTTCCATTGAGGTCTCTACTATAGGCACTAGCAACTGTTGTCCTTCCAAGGGGAAAAAGTAGAGTAAACATAAGGCCAGAATAGTATATAGCAAGCATGAAAAAGAATGTGTGTTGTATGGCCGTACAGTGTGGGGTCCAAACTCTACAGTCATTTAGCTACATCTGTTCAGCACTTATGGAATATATAATACTGGCCTATTCTTTGGGAAGATAAAACAAAAAAAGAGGAAGAAACATAATCCTTCCTTGAAATAAGCTTGTATATACTCAATGTATGAATGAATTAATGAATAATAATACTGAAATCACATCTGAAATTGAAAATTGCTTTTATAAAACTGTATCAAAGATGCAATAATGATACAATAATGGCACAAAACTTTCACATTCTGACAAATAGAGCTGAAGTCTAAATGATTAAAAACCAAAGCTAGGGGAGGGAAGGGAAAGAAGTAAAAAAAAAACCCAAAACATAAAGGAAATGAACAGGGAAAGGATCACAAAAATTCTAGACATAATTCTTTGAGGTAAAGCAAATTACCAAAACCAAAACTAAGCAAAACTAAAAAGATTCTATGGTAAGGTGAAAATAAAATAAAACCATTCATATATAAAATTGAATCTGTCCTTACAGAACAAAGCCTGTCTCATATAAACTTTAGTTAGTATTACTTATTCTGATTCTATTTGAAGAAGCAGAGAAAAACCTCCAATTTTTTTGATACACTCTTCTATGGAAAATTTGGGCATAAGAATCATTGGCTGGGTAGCTTGAGTTGGTTGGGGGTAAACACCCATGAGTCCTTAAATCCATTTACCTATCTACTTTTACATATTTCATATTCAAGAAATTCTTGTAGTATTTCTACTGAGATTTATCTATTTTAACTAATAATAAGGACCTATTGTTTAAAATCAGATTATTTATTATTTAAAGTCAGATACCTTATAAGCAATTAAAATCACTACTTTCCAGCAAAGGCAGAAGGAGAATGACAAATCCAGTTTTTGTGATATTTTAAAGTTCAAGAGATTTAGGGGAAGGGGTGCTACATGGAGATGTAGGTGGAGAATTTCTTTAAAAAGATTAACAAAGAGGGTTTTGACAGAGAGACTTGGGTAGTGAGGGCAGAACACTACACACATTGTTAGATACCTTCCTAATATTCTTTTTTTCCTACCTCTTTTTTCTCATATCAGGGAAGGTTTAATTCATAGGGTGGAGTTGGTGCAGACATGGTATATCCAGGGATGACTACAATGTAAAAAACAAAAATTAAAACTTTAATTAAAATTAATTACTTTTTCCTTCTTGACAAGTTTTATTTTCTTTCCCTCACTCCCCTCAATTGAATAATAAAGACAAAGAAAATTTTCATAATAACAATTGAAGGTTTTTTTATATTGTAGGAAGTGTCTATCTTTCAAAAACAAAATAATGTGAATTTTTTAAAAGGGTAGTTTATATGAAAGAGAGGATTGGAAAGATTTTCAGTGAAAGATAAGAGGTGGTGGAGATGCTAAAAATAGAAAGAGATAATACGCAGGTAGATTGATATAGGCAAACAAGGTATGAAATGAAGGCCCTAAAGAAAATGAAGGGAAAATAGTTGCAAATTCTCAGTGGCCAAATGTGCACAAAATGATGGAGATGGATCAATAACCATATGCAAGATTTTCAGTTGCAAGCAATTTTATGGGAAAGCAAGATGATACAGGAATTCTGTAAAATGGTATGAGGCATGGGGCAGCGAGGTGGCACAGTGAATAGTACGGACCCTGGAGTCAGGAGGACCTGAGTTCAAATCTGGCCTCAGACATTTAATACTATGTGACCTTGGGCAAGTCACTTAACCCCAATTGCTCTGCATTCCCCCTCTAAAAGGCAAAAAAAAAAAAAAGGCAGAACAAAAAAGGTATGAGGCAAATACATTTCTATTTTGCTGGTACTCTACCAATTAAGGCACTGTGGTACCACCACAGTAGGGATTATTTTGGAAATTTATGCATTCATATCCAAAATACTGTGCTTTGTGCTACATGCTGGGGAGATGAACTTAACATATTAAAAACAGAAAAATGAATGATGGAATGAATCATAAATGTCAAGAAAAATAGAAGGCATACTTGATTAAATATTTCTTGATGTAAATTGAGATGAAGACTGGTGATAAGAAAAAGGCTGGTGATATTGAAAAATGGTATCAAAATGGTGTAAATTTTTTAAAAAAAATTTTAATTAATATATTTTTCACATATCCATTTCTGAAATGTCTTGTCACACTGTCCTCTCCAGCAAGTCCCCTATAGCAAAGAACAAAAAAGAATGTAAAAAAGAAACCAAAAAACAACTTAATCTGACGTGAAATATTCTGCCCCCATCGTCCCCCACCTCTCCAAAGAAAGGACATAGGTGGTCACATTTTCTTCTCTTTTCTGGGGCCAAGGCTGTCCATTGTAATTGCAAAGTGTTCAATTTCTTTTTTTTTCCTTTAAGAAATGTTTTAATGGGGCAGGTAGGTGGCGCAGTGAATTAGAGCCCTTGGCCCTGGAATCAGGAGGACCTGAGTTCAAAAGCGGCCTCAGACACTTACTAGCCCTGTGACCTTGGGCAAGTAAGTCACTTAACCCCAATTGCCCTGCCTTCCCTCCTCCAAAAAATAAAAGCAAAAAAGAAATGCGTTAATGGCAATTCTTTCAGAGTTTGGTCTTGATATTTGATATTTATAATTCAATGACAACTAATTTAGTAAAAATGGAAATGTTTTCAGATCCAGGAAGAAAATAATAGAAGTTAAACTAATTCTTACATATACATAAATGATAATATAGAAACTTTAAATTATTGAGGATACATAGAATTAGGATTTTAAGAGTTTCAGTCTCTACTAGCCTTCTAGTAGATAACAAAAATTCAACTCCAATATTTGTAAAGAATATTTACTGACTGTATTCTTGTGACTTACTCTTGTGTGAGCTAATTGGAATTGTTGAAAAAATGCATTGTTATTGACTTCGTATTTGCTTCCAAAGCCTGGATTTCTAAAGAGCTACCACATAGCCTATTGAAAAACATTGGGGGTGGGTGTCAGAACAATGAGTAATTGCAATAGTTTGGCAACCATGGTGAGAATTAGACTTGAGGAAAGTAGGAATTCCTGAGGGATCTGAGTGGGGTTCATCAGCATCTATAGTAATTGAACGAGACAGATTTCTGGAACAAAAATGACTGAACATTTAGGTCAACAATAAAAACAAGTCCACAGATGTGGGGTTGAGCCCTGTTCTACTCTTTCACAATTTAGGGCAAAATGACCTGTCGTTACACCGTGTCCTGTACTCTATACAGAAATAACACAAAAGTTTTAGCATTTTAGATAAATAGAAGTAGCAACTTAAAAATAAAGGGTTCTGCAATAGAGATATTTATATCTTAAGATTATTATTATTTTTTTAAGCAATTGGGGTTAAGTAACTTGCTCAAGGTTACATGGCTAGTCATTATTTATGTGTGGGTTCTCATTTTCTGAGGCAGGTTTTGATTCTGGGTCATCCCAACTCCGAGGCCAGTGCTCTTACTCACTGCGCCACCTAGCTGCCCATCTTAAGATTATTTTAAAATATGAGTAAAATATAAAAATAAAACATAAAAGTTAAAAAATCAATAATACACTTGGTATTTGAAAAAAAACTACTTAACAATGTACCTTCATGAACAATGTTTCTATATAATCCTGTAATGTTATATTTGTAACTAATGATGGGCGTGTCTCCTACAAACACAGGATATATTTTAAAACAAATATTCTCTGGTTATTTTGATACTTCTGAATGGTAAGGTCCAATGGAGGGGCTTTGTGGTTTTATTGTGAGTTAGGAGACGTGGGGTCTAGTCTTGGCTTTAGTATTGTTTAACTGTGTGACCTTAGGCAGGTTAATTCTTCTTTCTGAAGTTTTCTCATCTGTAAGATGAAGAAGTTGGAGTAGATGGTTTTTAACATCTCTTCTAGTTCTGCAGTCCCATAGTCTAATAAGCGAGTTGTTTTATGAATTTAATATTTGACCATAATGATGTTGCTGATGGAGTGATGGAGAAATGAGATGACCAATTCCATTCCAATAAAGTACTGATCATCTTGTCAAGAAAAGAATGAATTTAAGAATACTTGGAAAGGTCTAGTCATATTTTACCACTGATTTGTCATGGGACTGTAGTTAGTGACTGCTTCCCTGTATGTAAAACAAGAAATCACAGCATCATAGGAAGACCTTGGTTCAAGCCCCACTTCTGACAAATACTGGTTGTTTGACTTTATGCAAGCTGCTCAATCTACTAGTACCCCAGGAAGCTCTCTAAAACAATGGGCTGTAGAGAGAGGAAGGGAAAGAAAGAGAGGGAGTGAGAAGGAAAGGAGGGGGAAGAGAGAGAAGGAGTGAGTGAGAAAGAACAGTAAGAAAGAAAAGTTTGTTTTCTTTTTTCTTTGTCTTTTGACAAAGGGGAAGGTAGGGCAATCAGGGCTAAGTGACTTGCCCAAGGTCAGACAGTTAGTTTTTTGTGTTGAGTGTCTGAGTTCGGATTTGAACTCAGGTCGGGCACTCTATTCACTGCGCCACCTAGCTGCCCCTCCTTTCTTTCTCTCTATCTTCACTTCTTTTTTTCCTCCTCCTTCTCTCTTTCTGTCTCTTTATCTTTCTCTGTCTCTCTCTCTCCCTTCCTCCCTCCCTCTCTCTCTCCCTGTTGTCTCTCCTCTCTTCTCTCTCTCTCTGTCTCTTTATCTTTGTCTCTCTCTCTCTCTCTCCCTTCCTCCCTCCCTCTTTCTCCCTGTTGTCTCTCCTCTCTTCTCTCTTGACAATCCAGGGCCTTTATTTCATGGGAATGAACATTCTGTTGGCTGTTGCTTTTTCTGCCTTCTATATACAGATGGCTGTGCAGACTCAAAGGATTGCTGTGAAAGATTTGCTTTTCTTTCTTGAAGAGTGAGTGGGAGACTATGGCTACCATCCAAGGCATTCTGGAACAGAATGCATTTTTAGGCCCCTGTTACTGGGGCGCTAAAGGAATCTGAAAGACAACAAAAAGGCTGTGGCCATCTCTTGTTCCAGCAGATTGGAGAACAGAGTAATTCTTTGGTTATCTGGGGGCATAACTTAATCTTTTTATGTTTATTGTGGGAACTCAGCTTGTCTTCATAACCTTCAGGTGTCGTACATACCTTAATAAAGGTCCTGAACAATATAATATAAAAATCATTGAAGACCAAATCCTTAGGATTAGAATGAGTGGTCACAGTTTGGGAAACAATGTGTGTTCGGTCAAATTATCTTGCCACAGCTTTGCGTTGAATGTGAAGTCTCTACTGACCAGAAAGTCAAGCTCTGTGTAATTAAAAACGTAAAAACTGCACTAAGACTTTTGGGACACTCTGGATGTGCTTTAAGCTATGTCATTACTGAATCAGTCAGTCAATACTTTTAGTACTTCGAGGGTCTGATTTCCTTCATGGGACATTCCTTTCACAGACAAGCCTGTTACTTAATAGATAGTGTTTGAGATCTTGCTGAAGCCAAAATTTTACACTGTAGGTAAATTAACCAATCAGTGAAACAGTAGTTTTGAATACTTGTGAAGCAAGTGGAAATGTCCAGGATATGTGAAAATAATTTTGTAAAAGTTATCCTTTACTGTAAGTTAAACAGGCCTTTCTGTTTTTCCATCTCCAATATGGTCATACCATAAATTTGCTGAGAATTTAAGGGACAGTATGTTTAACTTGGGAAGTCTATTTTTATCTATCACAGTGATATGATCATAGTGTTAATTTCCTATATCCCTTGGATAAGTATGGACTGAATAACATTTGTTGTGCCACTGGCTGCTGAGGAGGCTGAGGCTAGCTGATCTCAAGTTTAGGAGTTCTGGGCTTATGTTGATTGTGTCTTTACACTGTTTGGCCTTAATATGGTGAGCTACCAGGAACAGGTAACCTTACCTAATTGAGGGGTGAACTTGTCCAGTTTGGAAATGGAGCAGACCAAAGCTGCTATCATGTAATAGGGAGACTGGGTGAATGAGTAGCCCCTGGACTTCCAACCAGGACAAGATGGGTGGTGAAAAATTAGCATTTGATGAATAATGACTTAACAGTTTGTTTTAAATGTTGTCTGTACTATTCCTCGTATAATGTTTTTCACCATCAGGATACTCATAAGAACTTATGCTACTAAAGAATGCTATTGTATTTCAAGCTACATGTTAGCGATACGTGACTGACAACAGGGAAATGTTCCTGAATTAGAAATACTCAAGCCTTTAGCAGGTAGTAAACAAAGCTGAATGCACCCAGAAAAGCCATTCCCATCATAGAAGTATGAGCAGCAGCGACCACCTGGAAGAGAGAAACCACATATACGAAAAACAAGAAGCGGATGACGATGGTCATATAGTTGGAAAAGGTTCTCATTAGCTAAGTCTTTCCATGAAGGAAATTAATTTCTATGAGAAACAGCAATAGAGATACCTCTGCTGCTGGTGAATGGATTCTGGCTGCTTGACTTATCTTAGATGAAGTATTTAATTTGTGTGTGAAAATCTCTAAACCTTTAAATAATGTATTTCCTACTTTTTTTTGACTAGCCTCCTCCTGAAGTCCCATTACATCTATATTCTATAAGACTCACTTAACACTTAATATAACCTACCCCATGTTATTATACATCTTTATATATAGATTGATATACCACATTAACTAGCAACCAAATTGTGAAAAAAATTTTTTATGAAGATAAACCTATAGTTGTCTGACATTGTTGTATAGTGGGAAGAACATGATTGGAAATCTGATGCCTTTAGTTTCCATCCTGGCTCTACCACTCACTGTCTTTATAACACTAAACAGGTCATAGGCCACAAATACTCAACTCAGTCAATACTTATTAAGTGTTTACTGTGTACAGGAAACTATGGTAGGTTTGGTTGGGAGATGCAAGAGAACAAATGAAACAGTTCCTTTTCTCAATTAAATTATATTTTGGTAAAAGGCACAGAGATACAAATATATTTGTATCTCTGTGCCTCTGTATATATATATATATATATATATATATATATATATATATATATATATATATATATACACACACACAAAAAAATAACTATAGTACAAGGGAAATTGAAGAAGAAATTTGGGAGATTAAGGGAGTTTTCATGAAGGAGGTGGTCCTTGAGTTGAGTCTTGAAGGAAGACAAGGTTGATGAGAAGCAGAGAAGAGGAGAGAAAGGATAGTTTTAGGCATGGAGAAGGAATTATGGGAATGCCTGGAGGTGGTAGATGGCTTTTTGAGTTTGAGAAACAGCTTTAGTTTGGCTGGATTTGGAGGATTATAGGGTCATATATTTTGGAGCTGGAAGGAAGCTTAGAGGCCAGTTAGTCCAACCTCTTCTTTTTGTAGATGATGTTGCCAATGGCACAAAGTGACAGAGGCAAAATTTGAACCCAGGGCCAGGGCCCCTTCCAAAACCCCAGTGCATGTAGGGCCTTAAATGCCAGACCAGGGAGTTTTTATTTTATCTTATTTGCAATTGAGAATCACTAAAGGCTTTTTTGAGTGGAAAAGTGACATGGTCAGACCTGTGATTCAAAAAGATTATTTTGGCAACTTGTGTGGAGGATGGATAGGAGGGAGAAAAGACCTGAACTTGGAGAACAGTTTAGGATTCACTTAGGGGTGAATTCCCTAATTGAATTTCCAGTGAAAGAAGTATTAATATTAACAAAGAAATGTGAGTCACATAGCAATAAAAGCAAGTCCAGTTAAATTCAACCTTTTTTCCTATTGTTAGTTCAGTCCTGTTTCATGGGACCCTCCAGAAGAATTACTAGGTTATAGGGATAGCTTCAGTGATGAAGTCTGCTTCAAGGCAAGCCCAGGGTAGTTCCAAATGCTGAAGCCCACTGTTATGTGAGTATCTGAAGCTCAGGTTTGGCCCTACATTAGAACATGATTTCCTAAGAGTAGGATTTTGGTCAATGTGCCAGTCCACCATTGTATGCTGACTAGTGCTAGGAAATTCCGTGTATTATCCATTTGGTATTCTTGCCAATTAACTTGCAAACAAGTTGATCCTGGCATTGTTTTTTTTAAACTTGAAACAATTTTCTTAATTATTTTTTCACTCACTGTTTTTTAAAGTTAGTGGAAAAATATTAGAGGGAAGAGGAATCAAAAGGAGAGGAAGTATGTCAATATATCCTTAATGGTTAAAACAGATTGAATATAAATAGAACTTAACCTCTGTTAGATTCATTAGCCTATTGTTACTGTTTTACAGTGTATTTATTTAGTCCAAGGGGCAATCTCGAATTCTTATTTCTAAACATGTTCAGTCTACCTTAGTCACTGCTTTGAAATTTTGCTGGGTAAAGCAGGGAAACATCTGTTTGATCTGGGTCAAGTACTTCTAAACACAACAAAAATCACAGCTGTGTCTCCCTTTGTTAGCAGGCAAGGGAAGAGTACTTTTGTCCTTAAAAAGATCTGGTTTTATTTTGGCAGCTCTTAAAATTGGGTCATAGTCATTTAACATGTCAGGGCATTGAAGTATTAGTGTCTTTCAGAACTTTTACCTCCAGCCTCTGGTATCTAGTGGCCTCTTTGCCAAACAAGTTGAGTTCAGTCTGATGTTTGTCAGGATTCTTCTGCCCTGCAGTGGAATCTCAAGTTGTTCTTTGCTTTTGTTTGAAATTTTTGGATCATGCAATTTGACCTTTCTGGTGTAATCACTTCAGAAGCTCCCACAATGGCCCCTGGGGGTTACTGTCATCTGGTGAGGCTGATTAGGAAATGCTCCAGGGCATCAGCTGCTGCAGATAGAGCTGAGACTGGAGATTTCAAATCTGCGTTTTGACCCTCTACATTGAGCCAATCTACAATCCCCCTGGGGAGTGTGGTGTGCTCCATTTGGGATTTGGAGTTGAGATATTATTGAATTTGAATGTGACTATCAGAAGTTGTGGAAGAATTTGATATCATTTAATAACAATTCTTCTTTCTCAGTTAGGATTTGGTCAAGTTTGTTCAAATGCTTTAGCCTGTGCCTTGCAATGATGTTTTACCCTCCTTGGTTCTTCCTGAATTTTCTGTAAAGGAACAGTGTAAGATAAATATATAGCAAGGGATAGCCATTTCTCCATAAGTCTAAATATGTGCTGTTCATGTGATCAT
Source organism: Gymnobelideus leadbeateri (assembly GCA_011680675.1). Lineage (NCBI taxonomy): Eukaryota > Metazoa > Chordata > Mammalia > Diprotodontia > Petauridae > Gymnobelideus > Gymnobelideus leadbeateri. Next base: position 938,770 of record WOXC01004762.1, on the reverse strand, counting down.
AGGAATTGAAGCTAGAAGAGCTCTAAACCTTGAGATTGCCTAGTAGCCTAATTTCTACTTTCACAGCAACTCTTGTAGAAGTCTTCTCTCTACCCATGTAACCACCACCTCACAGGCGAATGATTGCAATACCCTTCTGATTCCTACTCAATAAACCCCAGTGGCTTCCTAGTATCTCTAGATCAAATATGAATTTCTCTGGCATTTGAAGTCCTTCATGAGTTGGTCTCTTCCTACCTTTCCAGATTTCTTTTACTTTTACTTCACTTTCTAAGATCCAATGGTACTGTCATTCAGGTTTTCAGACATATCATTCCATCTCCCCAGCTCCTGACTCTAGGACCTTTACACAGCTGTTTCCCATGGCCAACTTTCTCTCCTTAATTTTTGCAGGAGGGCTTTTCTAGTCTCCCCTTCCTTACCTCCTAGTGCCTTCTCTCAGATTACATTTCTATCTTTTTTTTTTTTTTGGTATATATCTTGTATGTGCCTAGTATCACTCCTCCTTATTAATTAGAAAGTGAATTTATTGAGGGCAAGGATTATGTTCTGCCTTTTTAAAAAATCCCCAATGTTAGTATAGTATCTGACGCAGAGTAAGTGCTTTAATGGTTGACTGATTGTCTTAGTCCATTTTCTTTACTTGAAAGATGAGAGAACTGAGGTCCAGAGAGGTTCACCAACTTTCTTAAGGCTATATAAATGATAAGTTGTGGGGGTGGAACCAGGTCATTGGACCCCAAATTCGGAGTTCTTTTGCCAGAACTGTTTTCATCAATCATGTTGTTTTAAACCCTAAGGTAAACTATTACATGATCTTCTATATAGACCATCAACAGCGGGACAGACCGTACTGAGGATGAATGAGACCTGGATAGATGTTCTTTAGTGGAACAGGTGATAGGGAAAGGTCCTAGAAGGTCAGCAATAACAAGTCTTAGGGGCAGCTAGGAGGCACAGTCAATAGAGCACCAGCCCTAGAGTCAGGAGGACCTGAGTTCAAATCCAGCCTTAGACATCTGATACACTTGCTAGCTGTGTAACCTTGGGCAAGTCACTTAACCCCAATTGCCCTGCCTTCCTCCTTCCAAAAAAAAAGGATTGGCCAGCTGGAATCAGGAGATTCCAGAGATAAGTAATAATAGGGAGCATTAAGACAACATTAAGCAGGTCTAGCATCTAAGAACAGGGAGTTGGCTATAAGGGGTCTGGGACAAGATTTAAGTCCCTAGAAAGACTTTGGAGAACCAAACTAGGGACTTATCTTGAGGGTGTATGGAGGCAGGAAAGAAGACAGGTAACCTGGTGGCCTTTTGTTAGACTGCTAAGTAGAATGTAAGCTTCGTGAGTTTTTTGGTTTGTTATTTCTTACATTTGTTCCTAGCCCAGTGCCCTTGCATAGGTATATAGGTATATAATCATAGCTATATAATCAATACATAGTTGAATATCAATATATTATATCTAAATCAATATGTTGTTGAATTTGAGTTTGAACTGGGTTCCAAGGCTTGAATTTGAACTTGGTCTCCAGAAACAAAGCTGGAACATAGCTAAGGATGCTAGGTCAGAACAAGAATAGCAACAAAGTCAACTTGACTTGGAGCCATTAGAGCCAAGACTCCAAGGGTATTTTCCTTAGCCAAGAGCTGAATGACTTGGAAAGCTTGGGTCAAAACTAACCCCGAAGGTGTGGATTCAGTGCCTCATTGTAGGCAGAGAACCAGGTAGATCCTATATATACCCATCACTCCTAGCTACTGTGAAGGATACAACAAAATAAATACTCATTTATTTAGCATTGTTGGGGAATGAGGAATTCTGGCGATATGAATTTTCTAGGTAACTCAAGCTCACCTGCCAAAGAACTGAAATTATTAAAAAAAATCTGGGGTAGCCAGGTGGCACAGTGAATAGAGCACAGGATCTGAGTTTAGATCAGGCCTCAGACACTTGACATGCTTACTAGCTGTGTAACCTTGGGCAAGTCACTTAACCCCAATTGCCTTGCCTTCCCTCCTCAAAAACAAAAACAAAAACAACCATCCACAAAAACCTTTCTGAAATAAAGTATATAATCTTCCGCCTTATTCTACCATGTTATACTGTGATTCTCCCAAGAGATATTGAAAGGATTAGGGATAATTGCCCCCAAGCTAATGACCCCCAACTCCTGTTCTTCTTTAGTTGCTATTCTTACTTTCAGTCAGTTATTACTTACCTTAGTTGTCCATTGCTAATAGTCTGAACTTTTCATTCCCCCTTTTAGTTATGCAATTTATTATAACCATGGGAGACCAGAAGCTTATTGGAGGAAACCAAATAACTAACCTTGTTAAACTGGCAATATTAATGGTATATATAACAAAAGAATCAATAGGCTAAGTGAGGGTGATTATACCCTTCATCTACTTAAATAAAACACATGAGTTTTCTTTGTTTTGAATTTTTAGCTATATTCAATATGGCTGAAGTTGGAAATCTGACCACTAGATAAATGGGTCATTACTGGGCAGAACTTAGTATCTGCCTTTCAGGACTTTAAAATCCTGACATGAAATAGAATAGAAAGGACTGCAAAAGCATTATTAAGTACTTACCATTATGTGCCAGGCACAGCAGCCTATTATTTCACACTACCATGACCTTGGGTATTGTTTACATTTTTAAGTTAAAAATACTCACAAATTTTATCGTAACTCTTATCCATTCCAGGCCTATTAAACTTTAATTGCTTCCTAAACTCAAACTGTAGATAATTTTTTTCATTGTATAAATAAACTTAGGTAACTTGCAGCAGGATGAAAATATAAGGAATCAAAAACTTGGACAGCTTTCCCCCAGAAATTGATCCAAAACTTGCTATCATGAAGAATAAAGAAAATTACTCAGTAGGTGGGATGAAGACGCTTCAGGCAAGATTTATTAAGATTTATATATTTTCATACCTGCAGAAACTGTGTAGAGAGAGAAGGCTTATCTGAAGCTATTGGAATGCAGTTGAGCAATTCTGGATATAGATAAGATAGTGAAATCAGTCTTTTGGGGCTGTGCTGGTTTTCAGAGCTTGATGCCTGGGTAACCCTTCCTAATTGTAAATCATGACAGCTGGAAAGGTCCGCTTATTTCCAAAATCTTCTTTTGTTTGCCTTGTGTGTTTGCTTATGTGGATGTAGTCTTTATTTAGCAGGTAGGGGCATGAATTTTTTTCTCTCTAAATTATTCAGGTGATAGTGATGATCCTTCAAATTCTTGATGGCTTATGGCTGCAAACACCAGTGAATGACCTAAAATTCTTTGTTTACTGGGTATATTATGTAGTGTAATCCTCTGATTAGCAGCTATGGGCCTTCATTGTGAATATCTATTTGTGCCTAATCCTTTTTCATCAAAAAAGACCTAGTCTATCTTTGGTCTGTCAGCTAGCGTTTCCTAGAAATCTGTGGTTCTGCTGCCTTGCATAATTTTATTTTCTTCAGAGGCAGCATTGTATAGTAGGAGGGGCATGAAATTTAGAGTCAGAGAGCCTGGATTCAAATCCAGTTTTATAACTTACTACCTTTGTGATCTTAGACAAATCATATTACCTCCATGGGTCTCACTTTCTTCATCTGTTAAATGAGGAGCTTGCATCAGACGATGTCAAATATCCCTTCCAGCTCTCAATCTATGGTCATATTCCTGTTATTTATAACATTTCTTCTTCCTACTGATGGGGTACTTACTTATTTTTTTTCTTTGCCAAATAAGGGGAAATGAATTCCAGTTCTCAAAATCAGCAGGATGGTTGCACTCTTGGATCTCTTTGCCTTGCTTTTTCATTGAAAATATAACCTATAGGCAATGCTGATGATATTTCTTGGCCAATTCGTTACGACAGGTCTAGGTATCACAAACATAACGAAAGTTGTACATAACAGCTGGCCCACAGAGCTTCTACTTTCCCTGCAAGTTGATGGTCAGTGGAAGCCACAGCATGTCAGCTCATTTTCCAGCTATACTGCTGAAGCTGCTGATTTCAGGAACTGCTTTGAGCTCTCTATCTCCAATCAAGATCTTTTGCTGTGTGTATAGTTTCCCTGGTGCAAGCTGGTACATGACCTCATTCTTTAGGTTGGATATCAGTCCATAGCTCTGTGCTGACTGCTCAAAGCAGTCTATAATCTTGTGCTTGTTTTGTATTCTACTTGAACACAGCCAATTGGCTAGATATAGGCATGCAGCAAAGCATGCAAGATTGTCTTAATAACTTACGGGTATATTAATTAGCAGATTGTTGAGCTAGATGAACCTCCAGGAGAATGAGAAGTATATAACAATAGTCTTGTGGGTCTCTTGTCCTCAGGAATGCCTTTTGAGGCAAACTGGATTGATTGTTGCACCTAAATCTACATCTTTGATTGCACAAAATGAACCCTAAATATTTTCTAATTAACACGACCATCTTCCTAGGAACTTAATGCATTTTGGACAACCAAACATATTCAGTAACTTCCAAATTTCAAGCTTGTTGACATCATTTATTTCTTTTGTTAGGTGTTTTGTGATTTAGAACTACCAGCATTTTAAAATTAAACCCAACCGTATGGCACCATCTTCTGCTTGATACCTTTCCTAGTTGTTCCGATTACTAGGGACCTCCTCACAAACTATTACTTTGTATGTGTTTTGTTAACTTTATATTTATACTGTGTATTTTATATGTACTTCTTTTCTCCATTAAAATGTAAACATTGATTATAGGAACCATTTAATTTTTCTACTTGCTTCTCTATAACACCTAACACATAAGTGCTTCATAAGTATTTTTTGGTTGATGAGTTGATTCATTCTGTCTGTCACAGATCACTCTCTGCCTGCTTTCCTACCAGTTTTCCTCCTGGTAACCTCAAAATATAACTTGTTTTTTGCTTCTACCTAAGTTTCCCCCAGGAATAACTGGATATATAGATCATGCATGCTTAGGTGTCTAATAAGTGGGTAAAGGGGCTCTTAGTTCCTCTGTGAGCATTCTAGCTACCAGTATATATTGGATGTGTAGGAACCTTTATTTCACCCAGTGGGGAAAAATGAATAAATACAAAAAGAATTCCTCTCACCTACTCTGAGTCAGTGAATACCATCTTTCCTTGTGAAGGTCTCAGCACTGGCCTTTGGTTGACACTTCCCTAGATATAAGTATTTGGTGGTGTCAGATAGCTAATCCTTTGCCTTTCAGCAAACTTCCCATCTCCCCTAGATACCTGTATAGTCATTTGGATGTTACGGAGCTACCAGAAGAGTCTGGGGTTCCCCAAATGGAAATTTTGTACTTAGGGTTGCTAGAGAAGCGATGGCCTTTCTATTGACTCTCTATCAAGTGAGCAAAGTCCCAGTTTGTTTCTTCACATGATAGCTTCATCTTTTGTTTCTCCCCTTTATGTAGTTGTAGCTCTTTTCACCAAAAGACAGGATCCAAGAGGTCTTGCCACTTTACATGCTCCTGTCTACTGCTATCGTTTGGTCCATGAAGTCTCCTTCTTTCCTGGGGCCATGGAATGCCTGATTGGTTCTGCTACCCCTTTCTCAGGGGCCAAGTGCCTCAGGTTTTCCGTATCTGCTGTCTTTGGGGACCAAAGTCTAATCTCTTTACACACTTCCCTGGCAAGCTCATCCACTCCCAAAGCTTCAATGATTTCCTCTATGTGTTTGACTACCAAATCCATGTCTCTTTTCTCCTGAGCTAAAGTCCTGAATTTTCAATCAATTAAATAAAACTTTAGTCTCTTACTTCCTACATGTGATCAGTTGCCAGGGTCTATTAAATTCTACTTTTGCAATTTTCCTCTCATTCATTGATCCATTATTTATTCAGCAAGTATTTATGAAGTACCTCTATATGTCATTCACTGGGAGTATAAAGACAAAAGCTGAAGGAAAGTATATTCTAACGGAGGAGACAATACACAGATATATGTATTTACATTTGTATATGCACAATTTCCTATATGTAAACAACATTTGTATATAACATATACATACACGCATATATAAACAAAACATACAAAACAGATACAAAATTTCCTTTCAGAGAGGAGGAAGACCCTTCTTTCAATTACCACTATCGCTATGCTAGTTCAGGTCCTCGTTCCCTATAGGTTCAGCTACTGTCACACTGCTCCTTACTGTTTGATCCACATTTTCTCTTCTACAATCAATCCATCATGGCTGAAATAATTTTCTGAACCAGCAGATCTGGTTCCTCACCTCATCAGAAGCCTTCAATAGCTTATTAAGTAAAATAGGAACTTTTTAGCTTGGCATTAAATATCATCCAAAATCTGGCCCTACTTTTCTAGACTTATTTCACCCTGGACCCCTTCATACAGTCTAGGTAAACCACCTCCTATTTTCATCTTTTCCTTCTTCTTTCCCCATATATCCATTGCTTACATCCATCAGTCCCTATTCTGGAATGGAATTCCAGTCCATTGCTTGACATCTTTTTCTTATTGGGCATGGGAGTGTATACTTATAGTCTCTGTTCTTGGTTGAGGCTGGTACATTGGTCAGGTGTCTACATTAAATCCAGCACCAATGTGTTGCAGCCCTAAAAACATAGGGCAACCAGGCTGTCTAAAGAGGATCAAACTAGTCCTAGTCTGAAAAATGGAGCAGGATAAAATTTTCTGTGCCCATCAGTATTTGGATTGGTATGTGAGGAGCCACTGAACCGCCTGCCTCTTAGGGAGACAGTCTTACCCTTTCCCACCCCAACAAAAAAGACATCCTTTTTTCCTCATTTCTTCAAGACCCAACTAGGTACCATCCCCTCCATGCACCTAATATCTGAGGTGATTCCTTCTTCCTTGAATTTCTCATGTCAGCATTTGAGCAGTCCTATGTACTTTATAATTTTTCTACTTGTTTCAGAGTTATTTATATACCTATTTCTTCTCTCTAATAAGATAAGGTTATTGAGTTCCTGAGACTTTATAATTTTCCATCTTTTGTAATCCTGGCACATGGCAGTGCTTTGTGCATAGCATTAATTAGCCTTCATAGAACTGAATTTCTTGAATATGATCTAAAACAGGATGGTAATAAATATGTTAGTCTAAAGCTTAAAGACATTCTAGGCATCTCCTTTCCTAAAAGTCAGAGGTGAGAATGAATTCCTATTTCTATTATAGCACCCGTGTTTTGCCATCAGATTATCTTTTGTTAGGACTGTTGGCCATGACATGTCCTACTTATCAAAACAGGCTTCATCTGGCCTGAGACATCAAACTGTGTCTTATCTGATTCTATGTACTGTTTGAACATGATTTTCTCTGATCTGTGTTAAGAAAAATAAAAATGCCAAGAATTCAGTTATGATGTAATCTAAGTTGTTCAGAGTGAATATACTTGTAAAAACTTGGGCTACCAATGTTACCAGCTTACCACCATATTTTAATATTATGGTTCACTCCTTTAATCTTTTAAATTTATGATGGATTTTAATGCCAAATTGATTAGAATGGATTGCAGTTCTTGCTCATTGACTTCTTGAAAAATCATCATTCATATAACAATTTACTTAGGATCAAAAAATTAGGTAGGCTATGAACCTAATTACTTTCCAAAAACAATGGTCCAAGTCATTTCTTATACTTCCCAAAGTTCTTTTGATTTTTTCCTTTTCTTTTTTCCATCCTCCATAGTTCCTTTCAATTGAAATAGTTAAATCTCATTTATCTAAAGGTTACTTTAGACCTCTGGAACTCTGTCTAAAAAAGAAAAAGGCAGCAACAAAGTTTCCTGAGATGACAAAATGCATGTCCTAAATTTAATGCATGATACTTGTAGAAGATGCAGTTATGTACACTTAGAACCCATCTACTCCTACCTGAGTTTTTTTTTTAACAGTTTTATGCATACATAAATATACTTGTGGAATACACATATATATCTGTATGCATGTATCTGTATATGTGTGTGTATATATATATATATATAAATATATACTCTATTTATGTACAAATACACACACACTTGTGTGTATGTACTTAATCTTATAGTCCACAGCAAATGAGAAGGAATTGGTTGACTGTTAACAAGAAGGGACAGCTGTTTGTGAGGTCTTAGAAAAATTCTAAAGCACACACATAGGCACAACACACTTAAATATTGTAATCATCCTGGGTCATTGATAGTAGGTGTAAACAACATTAGCTTCTTTAGACTCTGCAGACAGGATTTTATTCATGGTAAGATAATAGTGATGACCTCTTATCATCAAATCAACTTCTGTTTAAGACTATGTGACAGATTTTAGGAACATTTTCATCAAATTATGATTAAATTAAAAAAAACTTTCTGTCTTTATAGGAATAAACTTATCTGAAAAATTGAAGCATATGAAACAACTCACTCCTAGGCAGTGCTAGATAAACAGTCTCACACTGTATTAAAACCCATGTTCTTAACCTTTTCTTTCCCAACATTCTTGTAAATTTTTTAAAGGCTTTATTGGGAATTGGTATTTAGTTGACTTAGTGGGATAATGGAAGAAAAGGACCTGTGTGCTAAAAGGTTGTGAGTAGATGCTTAAGCATCTACCTGGGGAATTTTGTAAAATGTAGTATAATTGATATTTTCATTTGAAATGGAGGGACCCAATGAGGAGATAAGAATTTACTTGTATTTGCAGAGTTCACACATGCTTAGATCTAGTCTATTTTAAGACTAGATTTAGTTTAAGTCTAACCATTTCTGTTAGGGTTTATGAAAAAGAGCTAACATCGGCTTAATTTTTGTCCTGAGAAAATAATTAACGATAGTCATGAAAAGTGTGGGTTAAAATGTCCTTAACTTTCAACATATGCTTAATTCATGATTTTTTTCCCTCGCTGCATTCATCAGCATTCTGATTAGGAAGTGGGCCTAGTTTTGGAGAGCGAATTGGGAATACAGCTGGTACATTAAAATATTGCCAAACAATAAGGACGAGGATGTTCTGAACTTTTCCTTTTGATACAACTTTTACAGATGTGTTGGCTCTGATAAAAAGCTCAGATGTACATTCAGGAATGATTATTTTTCCCTGTCTGTGTGAAGCTATACATTTAACAAGCTGTAATGGATACTCTGAGTCAATTTCCCTCAATGCCTTGACTTGGCACTTGCCATGTTAGGTGGTTGGAAGGTATTCTTCAGGTGTTTATTGAAAGGATAATGATATTAATAGTAGGTCATTTTATATGTAGCATTGTATAGTTTACTAAGTATTTCCTTTATCCTTGTTTTATAGGTTAGGAACTGGAATCTCACCAAGATATCATGTGACTTGTTCAAGGTCACACAAGGATTAAGTGGAGAAATCTAGACTTAAACCCAGATTTGGTTTGGATTTATTCCAAGCCTTATTTTCAGTACACTACACTATACTGCTTAAGTAGTTCACCTTAAAAATAAACATAATTTTTACCCTTATGGATTTTATAATCTGATAGCTGAAGCAAGACTCATAAGCAACCAAAGAACATAAAGATATTAATGAAAGGATTGTGCTAAAGGAGAGAACAAAAATAAAGGATCTGGGGGATGAGATGGGGTGGGGGGAGACATTAAAGTTACCTTCTGGAATAAGTTTCCAGGGTCATTATCATATTACCATTCACCAAGGGTTTTTCATATCTGTGGTCCGAATGATTTTGATCTAGAATCAGAATTCTGATTCCTAGAATCAGAAACAGATACATACTAAGTCTTCTCAAGTGTTTTATTTCACCGAACCGTTCCTGTGATAAGGAAGTTGGTCTAAAATATTTACAGAATTACATAGGACTCAATGACAAAATTGACTCAGGTATTATTTGGTGGAGAGAGAGATAGGATGGGGTGTGGGATGGGAGATCCTTGGTTTTCTTAGATTAAAAATTAAAGTTGTGACTTTAGGTTTTAGAACTGTGCTCTGTGATAGGAGAAACCCCACACTAGTTTTTTTTTGTTTTTTGTTTTTTTAAAGCAATTGGGGTTAAGTAACTTGCTCAAGGTTACACAGCTAGTCATTATTTATGCGTGGGTGCTCATTTTCTGAGGCCGGATTTGATCTCGGGTCATCCCAACTCTAAGGCTGGTGCTCTTACTCACTGCGCCACCTAGCCGCCCCTTTAGGGCAATTGGGGTTAAGTAACTTGCCCAAGGTTACACGGCTAGGTTTTTGTTTGTGTGGGTTAAGTGTCTGAGGCCAGATCTGAACTCAGGTTTTTCTGACTCCAGGGCCAGGGCTCTACTCACTGCACCACCTAGCCGCCCCTCCCACACTAGTTTTTAAGTGGATATAGGGAGCACCCTGCAGGATTGGGGTAGGAAGGACAATAGTTGTCCTAGAAAGCACATTGAATTTGCATTTAGAAGAGCTGAGTTCTAGTCCTAACTAGGCCATTTAGTTTAGTTTGTGTGTGTGTGTGTGTCTTTATGAGTCTTAGTTCGTCATTATTTACTTTAAAAGACTGTTTTGCAGAAAAGTATTTTATATATGTGAACTATTGCTTTAGAAAGAAAAAAAGCTAGTTTGAACTTTTCAACATTTTTAGCAAAATTTTGAATGCTAAAATAATCCATTTAGGGAAGATTTGAAGCAAAAAAAAAAAGCCAGAGAAAATAAGGAAGAGACATTCTAAAATGATCAGGAGAAAAACTATTAGAGTAGGCTGCAAAAGGTTTATTGGGTACAATTTAATTGCATTGCACTGAATGCACAGTAGATTTGGAAACTGGAAATTTTATAAAGACTTTGACCTGACAATTCCACATAATCAGGAGATGTGTGTTTCCCTTACAAGGTAATGTTTATTCTTTCCTTCCCATTTTTATGAACTCTAGTCCCTTTATGTCAATAAAATGTGTCATTTCCATTCCAAATATACTTTATATAAAATAAATAGGGGCCAAATATCAGTCTATGGATTAGAATAAGTTTTTTTGTTCTAGGTCAGAAGATGGTTGAAGAGAGCATTGGGGGATGCTAAGAAGAAGATTCTGAATTTAATATTGTCAACAATAAAAAAAAATCTCTGTATTTCTATTTTTTTTTGTTTGTTTGTTTTTGGAGGGCAATTGGGGTTAAGTACCTTGCCCAAGGTCACACAGCTAGGTTTTTGTTTGTGTGTGTTAAGTGTCTGAGGCCGGATCTGAACTCAGGTACTTTGACTCCAGGGCCAACGCTCTATTCACTGTGCCACCTAGCCGCCCCGTGTGTTTCTTAATTCTGTTTCCACTATCTTTCATTTGATGCCAGACATAAGGAATTAGCAATTTGTGAAACTGCTGCCTTACTTATTTTTTCTCACTAAACAGATTTCCTTGGAAACTTCATCCATTCCTTCAATTATGTAGATGACTATCTTCAGATTTAGTATCGGTCTTATTTCTCAACCTTCTGACAACTATTTTCAACATCTGGAATAGCTACCAGGTGTCCTACTGGCAACTCTATGCTAAACCAAACTCATCAGATTCTCTTCCCAAACTACTTCTTTCTCCAAACTTCCCAGAACTAGGGAAGTGATTGTACTTTCCTCCCCTTTAGTCGGGTCTCAAATCTTAAGTCATCTTTGACTTCCCGCTAACTTGTCCCTTCTTACCACCAACCAATGTTCGTTTCATACCAATTTTGCCTCTATATCTACTCTTAACCTGTCCCTTTCCTCTGCCAACCACTCTAGGTCAGACACCCAAGTACCTTTCATTTGGTCTTTTGTAAGTGCCCTTTAAATCTTTTTTGCCTTCATCTTTTCTTATTCTGGTATTTTTCTTTTTTTTTTTTGCCACTGATATTCCTAAAGCACTGCTCTGATCATTTCATTACTTTGTTCAGAAACCTCTAGTGATATGTTTGTCTACAAAATAAAACTAAAATTCTATGATAATGACTTTCAAGTCCTGTAATGTTCTGATCCCAGTACTTTCTCCATCTTATCTCCCATTGCTGCCCTTCACACATCCTATTCTCAAGCCAAATTGTAGTATTCAAAATTTCCTGAACATACCCCATGTTTTCCTGCCTCTGGGCCTTTGCTGACCCTGTTCTATGGTGTCCTTCCTCACCTCTGCTTGTAGAAATCCTAACAATTCAATTCAGCGTTTATTTATTAAGCACCTCCTGTGTATAAAGCACTATATAGACAATCTTCCCTAAAGGAGTCTACATTCTACTTTGGAGGATACAATTATTTAAATAGTAAATAAATATAGTATAATTGGAGGAAGAAGAAAGGACTAACAATTAGGAAGAAACTGTGGTTCAGCCCAAATACTACTCTTTGTGAAGGCTTCTCTACCCCCCTTTCTGGTCCCCTCAAGAAAATCACTGTATCTTCTGAATTCCATAGGAATTCTATGTCATTCTATGATTTTTTTAGAGGCATACTGTATCAACTATGATACTTTTATCTGCATTGATGTCAATTTTCACTCTATGTTTAAAAGCTTACTACATCTATTCTGTAACTTGTAAATCCAACTGAATACAAATGGTGGAGATAGAGGACCATAAGATTTAGGGATTGTAGATTTAGAGTTTATTTATATTTTCATTTTTCTTATGACATTTAGAATTATAAAGTTTCTGAAGGAAATTTAGGTATCCAGTCTAATCCCTCTTTTTAAAGATGAGAAAACTGAGTCCCAATGAGGTAAAGTTAATTATTCAAGATTTTATTTTCTCCTACATTGAATTTTATCTATCTCTCTATCTCTCTATCTATCTATACATCTATCTATATCTATACATATCTATATCTCTCTCTCTCTCTATCTCTTCTCTCTCTCTCTCTATGTACATATACATATACATATACATATATATGTATATATCTTAGTGCACATATTTTGCCTCCCCTACCTTACTGTTAACTCAAAGATAAGGAAGGTACCATATTAAGTGCCAAATGTATAGTGGAAAGAATTCTGGATTTGGAGTCAGGAAAGAACTCTGGTAAGATCATGAGTTGGATACTGCCTTAGCTGAATGACTCCAAATAAGTTTGTTAACAAACCACTCTTAGTTTCCTCATCTGTAAAATGGGGATATTAAGAATTATACAATCTACTTCACAAAGGTGTTGTAAAGAATGCTGTTTGTAAACATTAAAGGGCTATAGTCAGATGTTCTTAACCTTTTTTGGGGGAGTTGTGAACCCCTTTGACTGGAGAAACCTATGGACTCCTCAGTATATTTTTAAATGCAGAAAATAAATACATGATCACAAGGGAGGTCAATTATGTTATAATATAGTCATTAACATATGAAAAATAATACAAGTTCACAGAGCCCAGGTTAAGAACCCCTCTGGTCTGTATCAATGTGACCTGCTATTATTTACCATTGTATCCCTTACCCATAGAGCCCAGGCAGTGAACATTGTAGGCCCTCTGTAACTGTTTCTTGTTTGTTGAATTATTTTATCCCCGTAAAAGAGTAAAATTGACTATCTGCTTCTTTTTCCTTTTTCTGATTTTGGATCCTAAAATTTTATGTCATTCTATGAATTTTTTAGAGGCATACTGTATGAACTATGATATTTTAACTGCATTGATGTCACTTTTCACTCTGTTTAAAAGCTTATTACATCTGTTCTATAACTTGTAAATCCAATTGAATATAAATGGTAGGGATGGAGCACCATAAGATTTGGGGGTTGTAGATTTAGAACTGGAAGGGACCTTAGAGGTCATTTTACAAATGAGGAAACTGAGACTCAGGGAAGTAGTGACTTGCCCTTGGTCAGTATATTGACGAAGCCAAGATTTAAAGCCAGGGAGGACATGACTCAAAAATTCAGTCCTCTTCCACTTTATCACACTACTTCTAAAGCATGCCTCTGATGCATGCTGTTATTCAACAAAGGGTTAGAATGGCTTCCCACATTCCCAACTACTGTAGCATAAAGTACCAACCCTTGGATATTGTCACTGGGGAATGTCTGGCAAAGTATCCAGATTCCTCTCTGCCTACTTTTCCTTGGGTCATCCTGATCTGAGAAATAGTAAAGGACTTGGTGACATAGTCCTTTTTGACTTAGTGAGGTTTTTTTTTTTCATCTAGTTATAGAAAAATTACTGTTTCATTGGTGAACCTCACTGACAGTTGCCCAAATCTGTTTTTCAAAATTTTCGCTGAAGCAATAACTCATTATATATCAGAACTTCTTAAGTAATCCCCTGGTGGGTCCCTCCTGGAATGCTGAAACATCATTACTGTCCAGGGGTGACCTAGGAAGCCCAGTCTGCATCATCTCCTTCAATTAATTTGAGTACTTAAATTTTTGGGTTTGTTTGTGGGGTTTGAGTGGTGGGAGAAGATTGTATGCTGACAGAGAAAACAGATTGGTGGAATTCAGGATACTCTGTTCCTATACTGAAATATCACAGTGAAATATCACAGCCATTTCTTAGCCTAGTTATTTCTAAAAATGATACTCTTTTTGGTAAAAACTGTTGAAAAGAAGACACAACCTTCATGGGAGGAGTGTCAAGACATAGAAAAAAGTAATTTCTGAGAATCCTTGGTATTACAGCAAAAAGCATTTCTCCATCAAATCTCAATTTGGGAAATCCGATTTGCAATGTGAGTGAAAGGACACAAAGTGACTGCTGAGTTAGGCAATTTGTCCCAAGTTTCTACATCCCTAATGTGCAACAACAGATGTGGAGTCAGATTCTTTTTCCCTATATTTCTTATCTACAACTTGTAAGTCCAGTGGTATATACCTAGTGAGCGATATAGAAATGGAAGGAAGCTGAACCATGGGATTTGGGGATCATAGATTTACAATTGGAAAGGAATTTAGAGGCTGTAGAAGCTGCTGCTAAAAAAGACAGGACTTTGAGAACACATTTTTTGACAGTGAATTTTGACAGCATATCAAGTCTGATAATTTTTTCTTCTTTTCTAGTTCCTTAGGAAGAGGATTTCTATGAATATCTTCATTTGAGTAGACTTCCTAAAAAACAAATATGATTATCATCCTTCTGTTTGTTGAGTTTGGATTTAAAGTGCTTCATGCTTGATGTTGACTAAGTAAGCAGCTGGCATTCCAGCTGTTCGTAAAGTGCTCTCTGTTTGTCAGCACATTGGGAGGTGAGTGGGTGGGTGGAAATGCATACCAAAGAAACGGAAGGCAAGATTCCTACCCACAAGAGGTTTATGTTCTCATCGAAGTAATTATAATTTATCTGGATTGTCTACTTCTACACATACACATGTGAAACTATAACATATTCATGAATGCAAACAGCTTGCAAAAGTAGTTTTGCTGAATTGTTACATTAAAAGTAATAACCCATAATTTGGCATTTCTACACCCTATCCTCAGTTTGAATGAAGAATGGCAGCTGAAGTTCCTGGAAATTCAGAGTTGTGTTGTGTGCTTTGTAACATAAACAGAATGGAGTTCTTATGTCTAAGGAAGACACTTAACTGTAGGCATTCCTCTCCTTTATCCTGTCTTTTGCTTTTCTATCGAATTTAATTAAAACAGAATGGCCATTACCTTGACTTCTAAATTTATCATATTTTTGGTCACTTTTAGAAAACATAATGCATTTAAATATGTTTTACATTTTTTGGACATAGAAAGCTATGTAACCTTTCCACAGAGGATTAGGAAACATTCTCTTGAACCAACATAATGAACTGTTTTAATAAAAGATTTGCTCTGTTTTTCAAAGGGGAAAGTTCAAGTTCTGCCAGCTTCCTGTCTAGTCAACAAAGAATCATGAAAGAAGGGGAGGAAGATTGACAATTTTGTTTCCTTAAACTTCTGGCAGCTATGGCTTGCTAAAATAAGATTTCCTATGACTTTTTTTCCTTTACCCTAATTGAATAGAGTGTAAGCCTTTTTTAAAAACTCATTATTGCTTAACCAATATTTTCAAACATTTGAGTTTTAAATTTGATCCCAGTTTATAATATTTCATGTAGTAGATTTTCTTGTACCAGAATCAGGAAAGGAGTCATGTGATCAGTCATTGGCAGAATCCCCTAATTGGGGGCCAGTAACCTTTACACTCTTACAGTGGTAGGGTGTACTGAAAGATGGGAAAATAATAGGTTGCTTAAAGAATTATAAAGTCTAGAGAAAAAGTGATACTACCTCGAAAGGGTAGAATATTACGATTAAAGGCAACGGGGAAAATAATCATATTTCTAAAACTTTAATCAAGTATGAAAACATCTGAGTTGACCTGTCAAGGCCATCTGAGCGACTATTACCGGGAAACAGTACTGAGATATAGGCAGAAAATGCCTAAAATGTGAACTAAGATTGTGGCAGCTGTGAAAAATCCTTTATTGAAGGTTAAAGAAGTTATTTCATATAGCCAACTCTGTTCTCCGTCATAATCAAGAAATAAGATACTGTTGGACTTGGAGTCTAGAGGACCTGAGTTCAAATATTGCCTCAGACATTTATTGTATGACCCTGGACAAGTCCCCTCATCTCAGCCTCCATTTCTTCATTTATAAAATGGGAATAATAATAATAATGGCACGGGGTTTTGTGAGGATCAAATAAGGTAACATGTTCTCATAACATAAAGAGGTTTGCAAACCTTAAAGTTCTATACAAATGTTGATCGATGTTATCACTATTGTTAATAGTAATAATTATTCTGGTTAATAGAAGGTGATTTTGTGTATCATGAATGAACAGTTTTCAGATAATTAGTATATAAATACATTTATTATTAAAATATAATTTTATGCTTATGGTTTGAAAGACATTTTACAGTTTTGTAATGCTTTAATTTCACCATTATAAATGGGTGCTGGCAGATCGAGAGGTTTTAAAATGTTGATAAAACAGCTTTTACAGTTTTGGAGCATTTATTTATTTATTTGAGAATGAGCCCCAAAGAGCAAATCAAAAATATTAACTTTGATTTCTAATATGGAGCAAGGTACATAATTGAAGGAAGAAAAGGAAATGCAAACTTATTAAGTACCTACCATCTGCCAGGTACAATGCTAAGACAAATAGATGTGAAGATCTTGATAAATAGCTAGGATAAGTAAATATCCAAAGTTACCTATTTCTGAGATATTTTGCTAGCTCTTCAGGACAGCAGGTTGAGTCTTTGTTTCAATTAATTTTAAAGCTACCAAGATTCTCCTGTATTGAAGTGGAAGTGAAAATTGTGGTCCAGTGCTTGTAAAGATTGAATGTATAATTTAATAGACCTTTTAAGGAAATATGAAAATTATTATGTCATATTCTTTTCCTCTATCGAGGTATCTTGGTACAAGGTCCTGAAAGGAATTTCCAGCTCTCAATGCAATATTTGTCTTTAGAACAGATTTCATTTCAGTCTTTATGTATTAGCTCTTGCAACTTTAAGATACCACTATTTCCTGCAAATGTTTACAGGAACTAAAGAGCCCAAATTCCCTGTTACTATATTGCTAGGCATGTTCTAAAAGGATGTGATGCCATCAGTCACTAGCACAGAAGCCTCTTTTTACTGCTCTCTATGTAACACAATCTAAATGATTAATCTTGTACTTTGCTCTGAAGGTAAAAACAACAGGGCTTATCAGATTTATAAAGAAAACATGTTCCCCAAATGAGGAAATTCTAAAAATTTTCCTTCCTTTAGTTTATCATAGCCTACATTAATTCATTAAAAATAATACAGGAATTTCAAATAATTTGGTTATTTTAGGAACATATGGTTTACCTACAGTTTTTAAGGGAAACAAAAGATATTTTAAAATATTTTTGTTGATTTATTTCAGTCATATCTGGCTCTTTGTGACCCCAAGTGGGGTTTTCTTTACTGGAGTGGTTTACCATTTTCTTCTCTAGTTTGTTTTACAGATGAGGAAACTGAGGTAACCAGGGTTAAGTGACTTGTCCAGGGTCACACAGCTAGTGAGTATCTGAGGGCAGATTTGCCTCCAGGTCCTTCTTGACTCCAAACCTGGTACTTTATCCACTGCGCCATCTAGCTGACCTTTAAAACATTAAAAGTGTGATTAATAGGATGGTTTTCATTTTTATACATGGACCTAAATAATATTCTTGATGGGAGATAATTAGCAGCATTAAATCACTATGATAATTCCTGAGTACAGAGGTGAGTAGTACAAGTTAAGAAATAAAACTCAGATCAGAAACAGGAAGATTAAAGTGGAAGTATAACATTTAAGGAGCTGAGACTTTGTATTATACTGGGCTTCTGTGATGCCTACTCAAGCATTTTGCTCCTTGCCCTACCATCTGAGCTACCCCCCTTTCTGCCTTCCACATCGAGTTCTGGTAACAAAAATCAATAATAGTGATAGCAGTTACCATGTGCCAACCACTGTGTTAAGTACTATCATTGCTGTAGGAAAACATATGGATGTCCACTGATAAACCTTGTGACTCCCCCAACCAAAATTCCTTGTCTTGGTCACCATTCCCTTATGTACATTGTCTCCTCCATTAAGCTACTTGAGGCAGGGACTGACTCATTTTTGTATTCATCTCCAGTGTCTAGCGCAGTGCCTGGTGTAAGAGCTTAATAAGTGCTCTTTCATTCATTCATTCTAGAGGGCAAAGTGCATTAGAGCTTTAAAATAATTGGTGCATTTAACCAAAGTAGCAATATCAGATAAATCAGCCCATGAGAACTTAACTAACTTTAACATTTTACATCTATAAACAGGAAAATACTTCATTTTCCAGCTATAGATCTACAGTACCTTTGCTATAAAGAGTAAATGGGTTTACTTTCACATTTTCAACATCTATCTTTGCCATTTATTATTATTTTTTTAATGCTAGAGACAGGTAGGTGGCACAGTGAAGAGATACAATGGTGAGCCTGGAGTCAGAAAGACTAATCTACCTGAGTTCAGATCTGGCCTCAGACTCTCACTAGCTATGTGACCATGGACAAGTCACTTAACCTTGTTTGACTCAGTTTCCTCATCTGTAAAATGAGCTAGAGAAGAAAATGGCAAACCACTCCAGTGTCTTTCCCAAGAAACCCCAAATGGGATCAGGAAGCATTGTTCAACAGCAACAATTTTTAGTAGTTTTGTCAAAGCACCTACATAAATGAAATTAACTGAATCTTAATAAAGTGGGACTTCATTCCATGCTGTAGACACATAACTTCAATCTGCTAATAGTAGTCTTATTTATTCTTTTGTATTTCAAGAATATTTAGTCTTATCCATGTAATAATTCCCTTAATATAGATTGCAACCCCCACCATTTATTGGCAATCACAGATTAACGAGTTATGATACTAAATTTATCACCTATTGACTAGTTCTCCAGTTCTGAGAACTTCCCTAGATTGGCTCTTGGATATTAGCTATGTAGTAAATCACCAGCTCATGACAACCCTGTTTTACATGTTTTACATGTAGGGAAACTGAGGATGGAAGAGGTTTAATGACTTGTCCCTCACTTGATAAATGGCAGTGTCAAGATGCAATCCCAGGTTGCTTAACCCTAAATTGATTTCCCTTATCACTGTCTCATTCTGTATAATTAAATTATCCTAAGTTTTTTTTTTTTGCAGGGCAATTGGGGTTAAGTAACTTGCCCAAGGTCACACAGCTAGGTTTTTCTTTTTTTTTCTTTTTTTTTGTTTGTGTGTCTGAGGCCAGATCCGAACTCGGGTCCTTCTGACTCCAGGGCTGATGCTCTACTCACTGCGACACCTAGCCGCCCCTATCCTAAATTTTAAGTGTTAACTATTCTTCCAGTGTGAAAATTTATTCTGAACATCAGCTTTGTCCTTCTGTTATGATTTTGAGGTCTGGGATCACTTCCTGGTCACAGGTGAAGTATTGAGGTAGGACTGTAGTGGATGAGTTTTTGGTTATATGGACAGTTTGATTTGATTTTACTCTCTTCCTGTAACTTTATGAACTTGCAAATCCATTTTTATTAGCCCTTTTGAGACCTGGCTCAACACTAAAGTCTTCTCTGAGACATTTTCTCAGATTAACTTCAGTCTAGCCCATCACTTTGCTTATTCTTTGCATCCGCTTAGGACTTCCCTACATAAAGTACTTGCTTCAAGTTGCTTCCTAGTTGCATATCTTGTTCTCATTGCCCTAAACTAGTAGGTTTCTTCTACTGCATCACTCTTTATTCCTCCCCATGCCATCCATTGCCAATAACCACTTATCACATGTTGGCATATTTCTTCATTGGTTTTTCAAACTTTTTGAGGTTATACCATCCAAGTCCTTGAAAGAACTTGAGCACCCTACTGTGGTTTTGGAGTGGGTTTTAGAAATGATAGGTCATGCATAAATCCAGTATGTCCACCACGACCACACTTTCTCTCATATAATCTTTAGTGATAACCTCTTGGGATTCCGGTACATAATTTAAAAGCCACAGAATGCCATTTGCAAACCACTGTTTTAGACCAGTGGAAGTAAGCCTTGCTTCTGTGGTTACACCATTTTTAGTCATGAATGTTTCATCTCATCTATTTATTTATTTATTTGCTAATTTATGTAAAGGGTGGGGGTAGGGGTGGAATAGGTCTTCCTCAACCTAAAAATCTTACTTTCAAAGTCATTCCTTGTCCACCAGCAGTTATAGAATCTATATTTAGAAGTTTAAGGGCTTGCTGAGGTCAGTTAAACATCTTTTGCAAGTCTACTGCATGGTTCTTGTGATCTAGAATAATGTTACTAAGACATTGTCCAGATGGATACTTGGCCATGTGTCAGAAGCATGTGGGCTTCCCTTTTCCAGGTATTTGGACTCCACATAGTTTATTACATATGATTTTCTCTTTAAAATCTGTTCTCTTTTTCAAACCTAGTTTTGAAGTTATATATCAGACTCTATTAGCCTTAGGAAGTAGTGAGTTCTAAAAGTGGATTCCTCTGTATTAAGGTAGTTTGGAGAGTAACATTTTGAAATTGACCATTTTCAGTTGAGTGTAAATCTTACCATTTTATTTTTGAACAGTGGCCTTGGGGGCAATTTGAATATTTTAGACTGGGAAAAATTATATTTATGAAAAATAGCTTCTAGTCTAATTTTGGCCACATGAAAAAAATGACCAAAATGATACTTTTCTTTTTTAAGGACCCTATTTGTCAAACAATTGTGGTTGCTACTGTTGCTAGAATTCTTATTTGACAAGTTTCCCAATCAAGTTGCACTAATAGTAAAATAATAGCATTATAGCCCTTCAGTTTCCTTAATGGGCATAACATGAATGGAATTCTATTTCATACTAAGGAGTGACCTCTTCCCTGGCTATATTGGCACTCCTATAAGAAAGCAGAAAGGGGAAATATACAATAAGAATTAGTCAAGTGGACAGGGCAATGTATCAAGATCAGCAATAGGTTCATGGGAGGAGGAGATTGAAGCAAGTCATTAAAATGAGTTTGGGTATTATTTGTGAAATTCATTTAACTATGTATTGCTTTAGTTGGTCATTAATTTTGGACAGTGGTCAGTAGTTGAATCTGAAGAAAATTATGATTGGGCTTTTGAGAATAGGAACTAAGACCAAAAGCAGTATGATACAATGAAAAGATTGGCTAACTTTGGCATCAGTAATAATTCAATTATTAGCTAGATGTCATGGGGAATAGAATGCTGGGCTTGGCATCAGTTTCATGAGTTTAAATCTGGCTTCAGACATTTGCTAGCTGTGTGACTCTGGGAAAATAACAATCCTGTTAAATGAGTTGGAGAAGGAAATATGGCGAACCACTCCAGAATCTATGCCAAGAAAACCCCTTACGGCATCAGGGTGAGTCAGACATGACTGAAAAAAATGACTAAATGACAACATCATATGATTAGGGAATTTAGGTCTAGAAGGAACCTTTGAGGCCTTCAATTGAAACCCAGAAGGCAAACTCAGCTTGTTTAAAGTCACACAGCTAGTGAGTAAGCAAAGCCTCTGGTTCATAGTCTTCCATGTTCAGTCTCAGTCTTAGCATCTTTGGTTCTATCTTAACAAGACCCATTCTCTGCAAAGTCCCCTTGAAAGTGATAGGAGGTGGAATGCAAATGAATAAATTTAAAATTGTCTTCTATGATAATCATATTGCCCATATGTGGCATCCATTTTTTAATTTCCCAAGAGCTAGCATTTCTTGTTCTAAAGCTGTAATTTTTAATGATAATTCTTGTTAGAGAGACTTTTAATTAATAAATCTTGTCATAGAGGCACCTAAAATAGGACATAATACTGAAATAGTCCCAGTCACATTTTTTTTTCCTTTGGAGGAAAGTACAATTTTTTTTACTATTTCATTTTAAAATAACAACAATTGTGAATTTTTGACACAAAAATGAGTGTTGGTTTACCTAATCAGAACTACTATAACTTTTTTGAAGGAATGCATGAAAACACTTAAAGGACCTGCTTTGGGGCAGGTTCTATTTGAATTTTGGTATTTATCCAGTGGTGGGGAACCTGAAGCCTCGAGGTCACATGTGGCCCTCTAGGTCCTCCAGTGTGGCCCTTTGGAACCTCGAGAGTCACATGATGTCTCGAGGCTACAGGTTCCTCACCCCTGGACTAGGCAGTACCTGATATAGATAAGGACTTAAATCCTTGAAATATCGAACTATCGAATTGAGGGAATTTTATTCAATGGCAATCTACATGAAGGAGAAGGAAAGGAAAAAGGCAGAAAGGAAGGTGTAAATATAGATGAAAAAATACAAATAACTGGCAGAAAAATTTCATAGTAGAGCTAGCAAGCAAAAGGATAAAGATAATAGTTTGAATTCAAGTTTTTACTCTTGGAAGTTAATATTTAAAATTGGATACAGCAGGTAATTAGAAGCTACTGAAAGGCTTGTGAAGGAGGAAAACCGTACATTTTAAATGGCTAACTCAAAATTACAGCTGTCCTGGGAGACCATAGGAATGAGGGTTGTTTGGTGGGGAATCATTTCTCTCTGGAGGACTTTTCTTGCCCTGGTCCACTTTGTCTTGTAATCATGATGAGTCAGTGACAAAACTGGGAAGGCAGCCCAGGCCTCATGACTCTCAACCTAGTTCTTTAGAGTGTATTTCCATCTTCTTGTTCAGGAGAAAACAAGTGAGGACCACCAACTCATTTCACATACTGTCATCCCAGGAAGAGTTCTCACATGGCCACTAATTTTAGTCACTGTTGTTTACAGCTGGATATAAACCAGTGACCTAGAGGTGAAAGAAGGCTCTGTATTTCATTACCATTCCCCCTGGTCCATCCCATCCCCTGAACAGTAATATTTAATTTCCACCCTGAATTAATGTGAGAAAGGGAAGAAATGGAATGAAAATGAGTCAACAACAATTTCATGATAGAAAAACAAAAAAGAGAGAATAGAACAACAATCACATGTTGATATTAAAAGCAGCAAAGCAGACACTCTCATTTCCTCCATGTTTATTATTTGTAGCCCCGTAGGCTACTCCATGTGGTGTCTAATGAGAAACAGACTAATGTGTGTTGTTCATATGTGCAGATTTCCCACAGAAATACTGTAAAAAAAGCAAATTGTTTCTTCATATTCAATATTAATTTAGATCCCCAGATTGGTTTAATCTTTTGTGAGAAAGGCACTTATATTATTTATTTTATCTGTTACAATCAGAAAACAGGTCCTCTGAAAAGTCTGTCTTGTGTTTTTATTTTTCATGATCAAATGAATCATAAGAAATATTCAGTTATCTTAGAATTACTTTCAGCTGAGCAAAGTTGGGGATTTCTTTTTAGTCTTTCTTGTGATGTATATATATTTACCTTCCACCAAGTGCTATAGTGAGAAAGTAACCTGACAGATTCAAAAACACTGAAAAGTGAAAGATGCTATGAAAATAATGGTGGTTTTGTCATTAATTACTCAGTCTAAATTTTTTTCTTAATGGACTTCATGGGAAATTTTTGCTTTTCTGCACATTTTTATTTAATCCAATTATTCCTAAAATAAACCCTTCTACAATGATATACTTTTGTAGGGCAAAGTACTGTTCCAGTAACTTTTTGAGGCAGGGCTACATCCAGAAAGACAATTCTGATAGCAATAAAACCATGCAATGATTCTAACATTTTGCACAGCAAAGGGAATGTGAAAGAGGAATTTGAGAGATAAGCTGCTTAGAACTGGCAGATCTCCACATTTCCCTATTTGGTGGGATGTGAAACACATAAAAGCTGTGTTAATGTAGTGATGTTAAAGGCCTGACTTCAACCAGAAGCCGGGGGAGGCGGAGGGAAAAAAAAAATCAGGAAATCAAAGCTGTCATTCCACTTAACTCATTCCAAATGTGCCTCGGTACAGTAGAAATGCCACAGTGTATGAGGCTGCCTGACAGCCGAGGGCAGCCTGCGGGGGCGCCCATACAACACACACTAACAACTGGGATTGTTGGTTCTTTTAAACATAGAATTAGTGGGCCTTTCTCTCATCTCCCTGTACACCCCATGGAGCTCACTTCAATGTCAAAAAGAGGTCTTTGCTTAGATCAGAGACAGGAAACAGGCTTTCTCTATATTAGAGTGATTGCTGCACCCCTTTACTTTAGTGAAGTTTCAAGCATTTTAAAGGATCAGCAAACTTGACACTTTCTGTCTTCTTCAGCAATAAACAACATTGAATTATGCCAATTTCATTAAAATACAAAAATCTATCCTGTAAAGGTTTAGACACCTAACAGAATGACAAGGACATTTAATTTCTTAGTCATTTTAATTTTCTATTTTAAATCTCTTCCAAATTTTGTTTTTCTCTTTGTTCTCAAAGTCAACCCTTGCTGGTTACAATTTCTAAACAGTGTACTTAAGGCTAAACTTGAGATTTGATGATGGTCAGGCTTCAATTAGAACTCTCATCCCTTTAGTATCAGACACGATTTTAAACATATATTCCCACTTTCATCTTAGATTATCTTGTTCTCTATTCCATCTTATAAAATAATCAGAAGAGGTCAAACAGACCTTTTTCATTCTGCTTCCTTATAGATTTATCATATATTTAAAGGAACAAATGATAATTTCTTCAAAAACCATTCTTTTCAAGAAACCTGTTTAGGGAAGTTCTCCTGCCACCATCATGTTTTCCTGAACATAGAATGCTGGCACTTAAGCATGGAATATTTCTGTATAGGAAATTATTTGCTATTTAGGCCAACAGGATCTACTCTGTCAGTCATTTTCTAAATGGCATAGGGTTACATGTCTGTAGGACTTCTTCATGTTTAGGGGTCCTTGTGGATTATTTTGTGCATTGAGTTCAGAAAGTACAATTGTTCTCCTAAGGGTCTTTTTCAAGGTAAATATCTTCATTCTGGGTCTCTAGAGGGGGCAAAGTTTAGAAGAAATTGTACAAGTACTTTGCACAGTGAACAAGTTCTTCCCATCCTAGAATCTGAAACAGATGCATAGGGAGTGAATTGATGGGGCACAATGTATTCCAGACGGCCATAAGAATAAACAGCTCTCGTAAACTCCCTTAGAAGTGTAGCCAATAGGGAGCTGTCTGGTTATATGAGGTCGTTCATGTCTTTTGATTTTGCTGAAAGATTAGATGCAAAATGTATTTCTCAGGAAATCATGAAATTTGTGACATAGCCTATAATATGTTAGGTCACAATGAATGTATGAATTGGAATCATCCTGCTGGTTTACACACCCCCTTTCTATGGTGTTAAATATATAGCAGAGTACTTAGTAGTTGTATCCATTAAAACCTTTACTTTTATATAACTGCTTCAGAAACTTCTCCTTCTCATGGAAAATTTATGTTCAGAGCCAGCATTTACATACATTTTGTCAATGAAACATCTTCATTCATAACTAAAATATAGCCACAAACTTGGGTGCTATCCAGTAAGTGCTATTGTGTAGTAGCATTTGTATAACACCAGAGGAATGTTCCCTCTCTTTAACTAAAGATAAAGAAATGTAGTGAGAGTAAATTGTCCTTCTGGCCTATAGACATACGTTATGGCAGCTTGAAATGTTTGATTCCAGTCTTTGATCTATCTCCCAAGTTCCCATTTCTCTTGACTCAGTTTCTCAATCTGACAGATTTAATTATATAGACCTATCTCACAAGAACTTGATCTTTTAAAGGAAAGACCCTATAGAATTGAGTCATGAATATAATTTTTATTAAAATAGTTGTCTTTGCTTAGTCTATTCCTGTGATGAGTCAAGGAAAATCGAACACAGTCTTGGGTTGGTTATTCACAGTGGTGAGCCAAATAAAACACTCTTGTGGTGGAAAAAGGCTTGCCTCTAGGACAGATAACTTATTTTTATAGGGCTCTTACTAGTGGACTATCATTTCATTTAGAACTTTGGAAGCAGTTTTTGAATTCATATGAGACAACTCCTCCTTCCTAAGGTCGTGTTTTTATTTTTCTCTCTTGTACCCGGATATCATTTTATTTGTTCTTGTTAGGTTGTTTTTCAGTTGTGCCTGACTTTTCCTGAGTCGATTTGGGATTTTTTTGGCAAAGATACTGGGGTGTTTGTCTGTTTCCTTCTCCAGCTCATTTAAAAAATGAGGAATTGAGGCAAACAGGGTTAAGTGACTTGCTTAGGGTCATATAGCTAGGACGTGTCTGAGACCAGATTTGAACTCAGGAAGATGAGTCTTCCTTACCTTAGACCCAGTACTCTGTTCACTATGGCGTCACCTAGCTGCCCGAGGGCACTTACCAGTGGAATATCATTAAATTTAGAACTCTGGAAATAGTTTTTGAAATTCTGCGATAGCTCCTCTTTCCTAAGAGAATGTTTTTATTTCTCTAGCACCAAGGTATTATTTTATATTTCTTTGATAATTTAGATACATTTATTCATCAGCATTAACTTTGTCAATTTAATATTTTATTTTTTAATTTTTAAAATTTTATTTTAAATTTATGGAATAAAGCAAGCATTTCTATGACATAGTACAGTAAAAAAGACAATAGAACATGAAGCTGCAAATCCACTATGCACAACTTGCTACTCTTTTCAAATATGCAACAAAATTATCTTATGATTAAAAAAATTTTTTTTCACTTCCCCCTCTGCCCCTGTACTAAAGATGGCTACTATTCATTACACACAAATAAGTGTATATATACGTGAATGCACACACACATATATACATATATGTATATAAAATTATTCTATACATACTTCTATTTATCAGTTCTTTCTCTGGATGTAGATAGTGTCTTTCTTCATATGTCCTTTATAGTTAATTTGGGTATTTGAAATAGATAAAATAACTTATTTGGTCAAAGTTGTTATTAAAACAATATTGCTATTACTATATACAGTGGTTGGTACTGCCCATTTCACTCTTCAGTATTTCATATTTACTTTTTTTTTTTTGCTTTTTGGAGGGCAATTGGGGTTAAGTGACTTGCCCAAGGCCACATGGCTAGTTTTGTGTGTGTGTGTGTGTGTGTGTGTGTGTGTGTGTGTGTGTGTGTGTTAAGTGTCTGAGGCTGGATCCAAACCCAGGTCCTCGTGACTCTAGGGCTCTATTCACTGTGCCACCTAGCTGCCCCTTCATATTTACTTTTTTAAGGACAAAAAGTATACACATTCTGCACATTCTTCTCTAGAAAATTGTCACTCCCTCCCCCCAAACTCTGACTCAGGTGTAAATATTTATTTTCCTAATCTTTATGAGATAAAAGTCAAGTATATTGGATTAGGAATGCAATAAAAATAATTTCAAAGCAGATTTCACTTAGAGTGTACAAAAATTTGCCTGAAAAGTATTTATTTGTGGTAGTATTTTTTTAATTACAGATACCATATTGTTCTACATTATAAAATACTAGATATTAATTACAAAATAGAAGATGCTAGTTATAAAATAGAAGATACACTATGTATGTGGTTTCCTTGAGTCAGGTCCATTTAGAGAAGATGTCAAGTCAATATTTAAGTATACAAATACATCAAAATCTTGAAAATATCTGCTCTGTGTATTCAAAATGACCACACTTTAGACTTTATTAAGGGTGGAAAGAGTATAATTGGAGATGAAAGTTGCCTCACTGAGTGGGTAGCAATGACAAGGGAAAAATAAATGTCATTTAGAAGTTTGTGGTTGACATACCAAGGCAGGCAGGGGGACTGCATAGAAGACACTGGACACAAACACGGACAAATATGGCACCATAGCCTCATATCTAGAGTCCTACTAATAAAAGAATAGCTTATTGAATAATTGAAGGAATGGTTCCAAGAAATTATTTGTTATCAAAACTCCCCCACTAAAGACTAAAAATAGGCACTTTCATTTTTAATGTTTCCTTCAGTTTTTAATCTGATGTTAAAAAGAAGTCATCATTGGGTAATATGCAAAGAAGTCCCTATTGTTTTTCATCTCTAGACAGGAATGGGGAACCTGGGACCTCGAGGCTACATGTGGCCCTCTAGGTCCTCAAGTTCGACCCTTTGACTGAATCCAACCCCCACAGAACAAATCCTCTTAATAAAAGGATTTGTTTTGTAAAACTTGAGCTCAGTCAAAAGGCTGAACCCAAGGACCTAGAAGGCCACATGTGGCTTCAAAGCTGCAAGGTCCCTGCCCTTCTAGAATCGCAGAATCCCAGAGTTGGAAGGGATATTAAATAAATAAATCGCTATTAAATAAATAAATAAATAAATAAACAAACAAACAAATAAATAAATAAATAAAGCGATGTATCTGTTCTGATTTGGACCTGATCAGGAGTCTCCTTGACAGTACTTGTCAGAAATCTTCATCCTACTACTGTTTCAATACCCCCCTCAGTAACAGGAGAGCTCAATATCTTGTGGAGGCCTATTTCACTTTTGAACAACTCTAGTTGTTAGGATTTTCTTCCTTGGAAGGAACCAAAACTTCTCCACAACTTCTCCCTGTTACTCCTAGTTTTACTCTCAATGACCAATTAAAGCAAGCCTTTTTTTTTCTCTTTCCATGATGATAAGCCCTCAAATACCAATTATCCTCTTTTCCAGGCAAGTTATCCCCAGTTTGTTCATACCTCTTAATATTCTGGTCACCCTACTCTGGAGCTGCTCCAGACTGACCATATTGTCCCTAAAGTATGGTGTCCAGAATTCAACACAGTATTCCAGATGTGGTCAGACTAGGGTGGAGGATGGCCAGATCACAGTTTCCCTTGTTCTGGACACTATGTTCTGGACACTCTGAATTCATTCTAGAATTATTATGATTTTTTTGGCTACCATTTCACATTGTTGACTCATATGGAGTTTGTAATCCATTATCCCCTCTTATCTGGTCCTTGTCCTGTGGTTCCCCCGCCACCTCCAGATGATCTGTTGTCTAACCACTCTGTACTCTTTGTGCTTGTACTCAAAAATAGCGATTTTTTTCCAGCCCAAAAAGTAGAGTTGTGACCCAGGACATGAATGGAATCATTGTATAATGGAAGCCATTACCAAAACCCACATAAAAACTAATCACCAGTAAGAATAACAATAGCCAGAATTTATATAGTACTTTAACATTTTGCAAAGTGTTATACAAATATTATCTCCTTTTAGCCTCACGACAACTCAGGGAGTTAGGTACTATTATTGTCCCATTTTATAGATGAGGAAACTCAGGCAGGCGAAAGTTAATGTGACTTGATCAGGGTCACACAGCTAAGTAAGTATCCAAAACCGGATTTCAATGCAGGTTTTCTGATTCTAAATGAATTGCTCCATCCCCTCTGCCACCTAGACGCCGCTAAAAAAATCAGCGTAGAAATCAGAAGTTCTCAATATTTCGGTTTTTTTTCTTAAACCCTTTTGGTAATCTGGTGAAGCACTTCTTAAAATAATGTTTATAAATATATAAAATAAAAATATGAGTACATATTGGAAAAACATTTATAAATATTTTTAAAGAACCAAAGTTAAAATACCTTTAATTTAAAAGTAACCAAAATGTCTCATATATATTGGGATTTACCACTAACATCAGAAGAAAATTGATAAGACTTATTAACAGATACAAGCACACCCACACATACATTCACATTTATTACAATTTCAATCTCATTTCCTTTTTTTGCTGTTTTATTGTGTTTTTATTTTTTAAAAAAATAATTAATTTATTTACTTTTAGTTTACAACATTCAGTTCCACAAGATTTTGAGTCCCCAGTTTTCTCCCCCTCTTCTAATCACCCTCCCCCCCCCTCCATTTCCTTTTGATATTGTGGTGAACAGGGTGACTAAGGCATCCGGCTACTAGGCCTTGTCAAATTATTCTCCTTATTAGGTGAAGCAGCAGCACTCTAGGCAATTGGCAGGTGTTTCACAGCCTAACTCCCTATATAGTTATTAAGTGGTCATTTGAGAGATGCCAAAATCCTGGCTGAAAATTCATTTCATTTTAGTTGTTTTTTATTTTTACTTTTGGATATCTGGGAGGAAAATTAACTTTTAGTTTGAAATTTTTTCTGGCATTATCTACAGAGTTGAATTATTATGGGAACTTAGAGAAAGCACTTGGATTGCTACAAACATAAGGTGGAGACTATGATATTGGTAATGGTCATTCTTGCAAGACAGGTAGTGTAGGGAATAGAGTGCTGAACTTGGAGTCCGGAATTCTTATATTCCCATCCTTTCTCAGATGACCTTGGCCTTGAGCAGATTTCTAACTTCACTGTGCTTCTGCCTCATCTGTAAAATAAGGGGGTTGGACTTGGCCACCTCTATAGTCTCATCCAGATGTGTATCTGCCGTTCTATTAAATAAGTTTTTTTTTTTCAAAAATCTATAATCTATTAATTAATTAAATAAAATCCAGCAATGGTCACAATGGCAACTAGGTGGTACAGTAGATAGAGTGTTGTACCTGGAGTCAGGAAAACTCATCTTTGTGAGTTCAAATCTGGCCCCAGACATTTATAAGCTGTGTGACCCTGGGCAAGTCACTTCACCCTGTTTGCATCAGTTTCCTTATTTGGGAGAAGGAAATAGCAAACCACTTGAGTATCTTTACCAAGAAAACCCCAAATGGGATCATGGGGAGTCTGACATGACTGAGCAACAACAATGGTCACAACCCTCTTCTGAGACTGGAAAGGTCATGATTAAATTTGATCAGAATGGAGAAAGTTTAGGATGGGAGATATATAAATTATGTGTATAAACATATATATATATATATATATATATATATATATATGTATGTTTATCCACTGATACTGTTATATAGCATTATTGGATTTTAACTTATTCTTTTACCAATAAAGCCCAGGTGATCAGATAGATATCTTTTATTGTCTCTAAATTACTTGGTTACATTTCATCTGGACAGTATCATAGATGTCATTTATTCCAACTTCCTTATTTCACACCTGAGGCAATTGAAGTGCAGAGAAGTCACACGATCTGATTGACCATTGTTATACTGGACGTTCATGGCAGAACCTAGATTCAAATTGAGGTTCTGTGTTCCTGGTTAATCATTCCAACTCTATCACCAGAATGCCAAATTTTCTTCATATTCTAGACATTGACACAAAGTTTAAAAATTTTGTTTAGACCTATTTTGAGTTGTTATTCTGCTTATCAAAACCTAGGTTACGAAGGAAAGTTGCTTCACGTGAATTGATTTCAGATGGTGGAACATAAAAGTGTATTCTGAAAATAGCTGAAAATATGAGCCAGTGTAAGAAACATATCAGTGATCTCTGGACTTTGTTTGGCCAATTGTCAATCGTCCCTCTTTCCAAAATATGAAATTAGAAACAGCTTACTGTCTTAGGGGCACTTGTTCAGATTTAAAATAAATATCTCCAGATGTCCTTGTTTTATGTAGTAGATTACTATGGTAATGGAGCTAATATTTGACTTTACTGTTAGAAACATTTTCTTCCTGTGATTACAGTGTTCTGAAAGGAATTGCTGCAACATTCAGGAAACTAATATCAGGTTTGGTTCAAACTTGTACAAGAATGCAGGTATTATCTTTCTTTAAATGTTAAAACACTTCCCTCAGCAAAGATAAACAAAACTATTTTTATTAGACTTACTTATAGCCTATCT
Source organism: Gymnobelideus leadbeateri (assembly GCA_011680675.1). NCBI lineage: Eukaryota > Metazoa > Chordata > Mammalia > Diprotodontia > Petauridae > Gymnobelideus > Gymnobelideus leadbeateri. Next base: position 906,745 of record WOXC01004762.1, on the reverse strand, counting down.
ATGGTAACTATCAGCTATATTTTAAATTTGAATTCTGTCTGTGCAAGTTTAATGACCATTGCACTTGATTATATTTTTACGTCATTGATTTGTTTCCCCTCTATGTTAAAACTTTTATTTCTTTCTTTGAAAGGTACTTTTTAAGTTTATATATCTTAAAAAAGATCCATTGTGTTACAAAATTCAATTTGATTGAACAGATTTGTATTAAGAATCTATTTTGTACAAGGCACTGTCAAAGCACACAAAGATTAAAACAGAACAGCCCATTGAGTTGTGTTGGTTCAAAGATGTCCTTTCAGCATTTTCCCCCCATTTCTATTGTTCTCATTCATCTGTACTTTTTAGTGAGTTTGGAAAATGGTAGACATTTATGGATTAAGACTGCTGAATCCCTACTAGATGGTATAGTGGCTAGAGTGTTAGACTTGGACTCAAGAAGACCTGAGTTCAAATTCTGCCTTTTTATACTCATTAACTACCTAACCCTGGGGAAGTCACTCAACCTTTTTCAGCCTTAATGGTCTCTTAGATAAAATGGGAATAATAATAGCGCCTACCTCACAGAGTTGTTGTGATGGTCAAATGAGAAAAGTAAAGTGCTTTGTAAATATATATGTGGCATGCAACTGTATAGCATTCAATTATTATGATTCTCATGAATCATGTTCAAAATAAATTATTAAATGACTTCAAGGTTAAATAAAAGATTATAAAAAGGATGGGAATCAAAAATAGGTAATGATTTTATTGGTTCCAATAAAAATGTTGTTACATCAAATCTGTTCAGACTAAGAAACGAATAGGAAATATGAATCAAAAGTATCCTTCAATCAAGTAAATATATATTTAATTTATTATTTATTAAATTTAATAATAAATATCAGTAACAGAGTAGCAAAATATGCTTTCTTACGGGATGCTGATGATGATCAATGAATAGCAGGCAATTTTCATCATAAAGAGGAAGAACTAACCTCACTTCATTGGATTTTTTTTTCAAATTCCACCTGTTCACATATTTAAATAATTTCAAATTTTATTTTCAGGGTTGTTCTGGTTCTGGCTGTGGAAAATGTGACTGCCATGGAGTGAAAGGCCAAAAGGTGAGTATTCTAAAAGCACGTACATACTGTTTCTTTTGAATTCTCACCATCCAAGAAATGAAGTATTTGCAAAATGTGAAAACTAAAAGGAAAAGAGCATAACTACTGGATGCAACCTTGCTGCTTTTTAAAAGGGTATTTCAGATACTGGCTGTGTGACCAAGTCACTGAATTTCTCAGGTCCCTAGGCAATTCTCAAAGATAATAAACTTCGAAGTGTATTATTATTACTATTGAATTTATTATTTGTTATTTCCTGTCTGCAATGGTAGAGAGAATTCTTCACCTCAAGTTCTGTAGACTGACAAAGTTACAGGCCCAGTTTAAAAAAACCAAAACAAAACAGAAGTGCTTTCAGTGAAACAAAGCTTTAATTTCTTTTCCTTAAAAACATTCTTGACTTTCCTTTGCTGGCAAACCAATATTCAAATAACTAAACACCTCAAATTCTAGCTATTTTATTAATAAGGTTATTCAAGAATTGGCTGGCTGGAAAGAAACTTTTGTAAGCTTATGTTGGGGATATTAATTTGCAACACTTAGGATATAATTTCTTTTCTTTAAAAAAAGTTTCTTCAGAATGTGAAGGAGCTTTCATTTTTAATAACATTACCTTGTAATGGAAGGCAATTCTTATCTTGCTGAATTTGTAAGCAGGTGGGCACTCTCCCAGGTTTTTATAGATAGGAGAGTGAGCCAGGCAAATTGCTTCCTAACTAATGTCAGTGAGCTCCATTTTGAAGCCAGGCATGTGAAATGAAGGGTCACTGAGGAACAATACCCTGCTACCTGTGATCAGATACAGTATGATAGTAACAGGTCTAGTTAATGCCCTGTGAAAAGGTTGGTAGGCTGGGCTTTGAGCTGGCTGTGAGTTGACTTGTTTCATACAGCCAACTTCTGAGATCTTATCTCATCACAGGGTGCACACCCAAGGTTCTTACTGAGGTGTAAGCTGACCTTTTTCAGAATCCAGTGAATTCCACTTTACCAAAAAAAAAAAGTACTTTGTGTTTTTATCAGCTGTTTGTTAAAATACTAGACTTTTAAAAAAATTTTTAATTAATTAAATATTAACTAATACACTTTAAAGTGTAAGAAAGTACTTCTCATAGCACAAAAATAGAACTGCCATTCTAGTTTATAATATCCTTAAAATCTTGAGAACCAAAATCTGGGAAGTCACAAATTAGGAAATGCAAATACATTTTTTAAATCAGGGATTCTTAACTTTTAAAAAAAAATCATTTCACCAATCTCCTTGGGCAACCCACAAACTCCTCAAAATGTTTTTAAATGTATAAAATACAATATATAGGATTACATAGGAAACCAATTACATTGAAATAGCAATTAGTTTTTAAAAAATCAAGTTTATGGATTCAAGGTGTTAAGAACCCCCATTGTAGATCATATTATTAACCATGTTATCTTACATTTGTCAAGTGTTTTATAGTTTTCAACAATTTTTACATCTAAGCCTCAAAACAGTCTTGTTAAGTGGGTGGGGCAAATATTATTTACCCAACTTACATATGAGGAAACTGAGGCTAAGCAGAGCTAAGTCTCTTGCTCAGGATCACAGACTAGTATTTGGCAGAGTCTGAAGCAATTTAGTTTCCTACGTGTTTAAATGAATAGAAAGATATCAACTGAATGGTAATAGGAGTTTCTCCCCTCTTCTTCCCTCCAAACACATGCATTGACAGAAGTAGATAGTGGTGGGAATATTCAGTACAGTACTCAAATGGGCTTTACAAGGGGAAACAAATTCTAATAAACTCTCTTTGTTTTTTTCACATCCTTTGCTAATCAACTCATATTCATCTTGAATGCAACATCGAGCCTTTTCCATTCTCTGACATGGGCATCTGTTTGTTTTAAATCTTATTGTTTGATAAGTTGAGAGCCAGTAAAATATAATGGAAAGAATAATGGATTTGGGGTCAGAGGACCCGTGTTCCAATCCCAGCTCTGCCGTTGTGACCTTGGACAAATCACTTAAGGTTTCAGAGCCTCAGGCTCTCATCTGTAAAATGAGGGAATCTAGACTGAAAATATCTAAGGTACCATTCAGCTCTAAATCTATGATCTTGTGATTGATATTGTTGTCTTATCAAGTGTTGATGTTGTCCAAAAGCTTTTTTATGATTTTTTCAAGCTAGGGGAAATCGAGCCACAGAATTACAAAAGTTTTAAATAGGCAAGGAAGTATACAAATGATGGAAAATGTTACAAATGAAAACCCCAACTGACAGAGTTTTGGAGTAATCAATCAATTTATTGATTATTAACCTACCTAATAATCAATAAATTGATGATCAGTGGTTTGTCTTGGTAACCAAAGACCCCTGAGAGAAACCCTAAGACCTTAGATACCTTTTCGGAAAGGAGTGTCCCTGACAAGTGAAGATCCACCCTGACTGGTGAACATTTAATGAGGAGTTGGGCTCGAAGTCATCAACTCCTCCTACTGAGAATGTGACTTCATCATGAGACGCAGCAGCCTCTATCAGTCTGGGCAGGGGACTCCATCTCCATCCAGACCTCTCTGGCTGTCTTTCTTTTTCATGACCTGGGTCACCCTAAACTCCAATTGTAGGGTGGAAAGACATGGAGTTCTTCTTGTCCAGACTAGATTCTGTTTATACTCTAAACAGAAATTAGATCTCCTAGTTGGGTGGGGTTCCACCCAAGATTGTAGAGCATGTTTCTTGGAGGCTAGGAATAATCTCATGAACCAATCATGTCCTTCAGAGATGGACTGCCATTTAAAAAATATAATATTTTATTTCTTCCTCAATTACATGTTAAAACAATTTTTAAACTTTTTTTAAGTTTTAAGTTCCAAATTCTATCTCTCCCTTCCCTCTCCCTGAGATAATAAGCAATGTGATATAGTTTTTACATGGACAGTCATGTAAAACATTTCCATATTAGTCATTTTGTACAAGAAGACTTAAATAAAAAAGAACGAAGGAAAGGAAGAAAGAGAAAATGAAAAATTGCATGCTTCAGTCTGTATTCAGACACCATCAGTTCTTTCTCTGGAGGTGGATAGCATGCTTCTTTAGGGGACCTTTGGCATTGGATGGACTGAACTTTTACAGGAACTGGACTGGGAAAGAAAATAGGAAAGCCTGGAACCCAATTTAATAATCCGTTATTAATATAATGATATGATAATAATTTCTCTCAAGAGGAAGTCAAGTTATAGCATTCTAGAGCAGTAAGGGAAGAAGATCATCTAGTCAAGGAATCTCAAGCCCTGAAATCTTACCATGATTACATTTTCCTGTGTGTAGTTCTTCCAAGGCCCCAGTCTGTATCACTTTGTTCAGAGGAACATGTAATTGAATTAACAAGTCTTTCTGAAACCAAAAAAAAAAAAAATAGGCTGCTATTCTAAAAATAGATGACTGCTAAAAACTTAAACCAAATGTGAGATCTGAGTGAGGCCAGTGGTCTGGTCCAATCATCTTACTGATGGAGAAATCAAAGCTCAGAGAGATTTTCAATCCTAAGGTCACACAGCTACTTGACAGAAAAGAGAAGCAGTTTTCTAGACTCTAGGTCTAGGGTTTTTTATCCTACAACACATTGACATAGAATCATGAGTTCAATGATTTTCAGCCCTGTTTGTTATAGCTGAGATTCCTGGAAACCAGAAATTTGTTTCTGACTAGGCTGAGCTTAATGAACTCTGCATTCAAAAATTCTATGGCCCATTAGAGAAGTTTGATTAACAAGACATCATCCACCAAAATGTTGGTGATTTTTTGATACCTCTTCCTCCTGTTCTCTCTTGAAATCTCATTTCCTCCATTACCCATTTTAAATATGCCTTTTCCTGCCTAAAGTGAAATTACATAAAGTAAGTTTCTGTAAAGTGCACAATGAAATTACATAAAGCTGATTGCATAAAGTGTTCCAATACATATCAGCACATGATGAGAGATGATAAAAAAATTTTAATTTAGATTCCCACCCTTGTGAGTTTCTCTGCTTAAAAACAGTTTTACACAGAGTAGAACTATTCAGTGAAGCTGCTGGTATTTGTACTAGATAGAATGCTGGGCCAGGAGTCAGGAGAACCTGAATTCAAAATCAGCCTTAGACTCTTACTAGATAGTGGTGGAAATCTAGTAAGACATACATTCCTTGAAGTATTCAAACCAAGGCTAGATGTCACCTATCAGGGATGTCATAGTGAAAATTTTTACATAAGATAGAAAGTTGGAACAAATAACCTGTAATATTCCTTTCATAAGAACTTCTATGAGAATTCCCTCAATGAAAGTATGAGAGTTTGTGATTCTGTGACATCACTGTTCTGGAGATTATTTTTGCATCTTATTAGAGAGATAATTTAACATATTGGCCATTTGCATGGCCATATATAGAATCTAACAAAGGAAATTCTCCTACTGGAATGTCTCCAATAGAAATTACACTTCAGTGCCAAGATCTCTCAGGCTGACTCATATTTAATTTTATCATTGTGAGGAAGGGGCAAGAAGCATGTAATTGAGAAAGCCTTTTTTCCATTTTTTTCTAAGAATTTAAAAATGAATTTCAGCATGACAAATGGTCCCTAATTGTCATAACTTCTAAACCATTAAGTGAAATGGCCTCATATATCATACGAGCTATTCTGTTTTTAGTTAAACAATTACTCAGATCAGACCTTTACTGGCTTTTATAAAGACTATATGGAGCAATTTAAAATAAAGCAAGTTGTTTACTTACTACTTCCCTGGATGGCTGTTTATATCTTCAGATGTTTTCTCTTAAGTAATTAATTTGGCTTTGCACACAATGCCTTTGTGTTCTTTCAGAGTCTGTAGCAATGTGGGAATGTTATCTGTTTAAACTGATTAAGGTTTTGAATACATGCCTGCTCAGAAACAGCCAAAAGTTAAGCCCTCCTTTTCTTGATAACCTGATTTTTTAGAAGACCATTTGAGACATGAGGAGAGGCACAGCATTCCCAAGAATAACACGTATATTTTGAGAAAATTAACTTTTATTAACTCTTATTAATTGTTATTAATTATTAACTCATTAACATTAACTCTTATTAACATCTTATTAAAATGGATTTTTACCAAATGATGAATTTTCTGATAGTTTTTTTTAACTATTTATGGATGCTATTGGCATTATTTTAGAAGCAACATGGAGGCCGGACAACTTGGATTTGGGGTCTTTCTCTCACCGGGTATGTGACATCAGTCACTTACCTCTCAGTGGCTTAAGCAACTCCTTAAGCCCAATGAAATCTCAGGTTAGGACTAAAAGAGTCTCCCAATAAAAACCTATTAGACTAAAGAGTATAATAGTTATAATATGAAAATACACGGTAGTATTGAATTATCCACAAATATTGTATAATACAAATATTGTATTGCCTCAACAAGTTTTGTGACTCCATATAAATCAACTCTGATTCTCAAGAGTTTTATGTTACAAGATCAGTGTTGTCCATATATCACAAAAACACAAACTGATCACTTTTTTTCAAGTTAGTTTTTAGCTTTTTATTTTAAATTTCTAGCTGAAAGAAAAATTTTTTGGTTTATTTTGAGACTGAGTCTTCTTATTTCACAGAAGTTTGAAGTACAGTGACCAATCATTGATGGATCCCTATGTTGATTGGCAGAAGCTTTAACCTGCTTCATTTTTTCCAACCTGAATAGCTTGGCCGATTTTTAGTGGCCCTTTGCTATTAAGGGACTCACCATATCAATGCCAGACTTATTGTGGACACTTCACCTCCCAGCCCTATAGCACAGGTCTCCCTGTGTCAGGTGATCCATCAGTTTCAGCCTCCCTAGTGCAAGGACTATAGGCATGGGCCACCATGCCTAAGAGAAAAAAATAAAATTCAAAGGTTTTCTCTGTTAAGTTATATGTACCAGTCTCTTATATTTAACATAAAACACCTTCAATGCACTAATTTCTACTTGTTTTTTCTTGTATTTGTCTTTAATATTTTTTATCTTCTTTTTTTTTTTTGATGGGGGAAAGGCAGGGCAATTGGGGTTAAGTGACTAGCCCAAGGTCACATAAGTAAGTGTGTCAAGTATCTGAAGCTGGATTTGAACTCAGACCCTCCTGACTCCAGGGCCAGTACTCTATTCACTATGCCACCTAGCAGCCCCCATTATTTTTCTCTTTTAATTAATGAAATTTTCAACAAATATTCATTAAGTATCAATTTTTTAAAGCAATTGAGGTTAAGTAACTTGCTCAAGGTTACATGGCCAGTAGTCATTTGTGTGGGTGCTCATTTTCTGAGGCCGGATCTGATCCCAGATCATCCCAATTCTGGGGCTAGTGCTCTTACTCACTGTAACACCCAGATGCCCCTAAGTATCAATTCTTTTTTTTTTGCTTTTTGGAGGGCAATTGGGGTTAAGTAACTTGCCCAAGGCCACACGGCTAGGTACTTATTTGTGTGTGCATTGTGTCTGAGGCCAGATCCGAACTCAGGTCCTTCTGACTCCAAGGCCGATGCTCTATTCACTGCACCACCTAGCCGCCCCAGTATCAATTATTTATAAAGCATTGGGCTATACTTTAGGAATGCAAGTTGGAAGAAATAATGACATATAAGATTTAAGGACTTGAAGGGACCGTAGATAGCATTTAGTTAAGCCACTCATTTTACTAATGAAGTAATTCAGGCCTATAAAGGGAAGGTGACCTTATCAAACTCAGAGAGTTGGTACAAAGAAGACTAGAATCTGAGACTGATTTTTTAAAAAACTTTTTTCCTTTAGTGTTTTTTTCCATTCTACCACAATTGCCTCTCTGAAGAATCCCAATTTCATAGGTCTTTAAGAAACAGGCCCACAAACCACAATGTCTTTTAGAAAATGCAAAGTATCCTTTAGGCCAAAATATAATTATCTCCTGTAAATAGGCACTATCTATAGGCTTTGTATTATGTATTAAAATTTAATTAAATTCAAAATATATTCATTAATGTCTCCCCTGTTCAAGTCATTGAAGAAATAAAGACAAAAATGAGATTCCTTGCCTTCAGGGAATTTGCTTACATTAGATTAGAATGATGCAACATGTAAGCAGATCAGTTAATAAAAGGTCAATTGGGAAAGGAGGGGAACTTTTAACTGAGAAGATGAAGGAATTCAGGTAAAATCTATCATCTAAGCTGAGCCTAGAGGGAAGACAAGAATTCTGAGAGTCTGAGATGAGGACAAAGTACATTTCAGGAATGGGAGCCAGCCTAAGTAAAGGTACTAGGTCAATTCATCCTTAAAAATAGCCATCAAACATCAATCCAACTGCTATTACAGAGCTCTGAAAAAAATGATATCACTGACATCATTTAAACTATATGCTTTATCGGATCTGAAAGGGTAGGAAATGATTGCCTTAGCCAATCTGGAAGTGATTCACTCTTTGGCTTCGGAAATCTGGGAAAAATTTTATGCAGTATGATTTATTCAGGATATTGATTTCTTTTAATATAGTAAATGGTATTGTTTGTTGGAAACTTTACCTTTCTTGTGGCTCCTAGGTACTTCTAACAAAAGTGCCAGAGATAACACTTCAAAATTCCAATTAAATATGACTCTTTTTCTCTGGTTGCCTTACCAGGAATAGATATTCATCACACACTTAGAGGAATCTCAAGCACATTTACAAATCTCAATCTTGTGATCGAGATACCATGATTCCACTATTCTATACTTTTGATAGGGATTTTAAAATAATTGCTGTCATGTAATTCACTGTATGAATCCTGAAGACTCAAATAGGGCAGCTGGGTGGTGCAGTAAATAGAGCGCCGGCCCTGGAGTCAGGAGCACTTGAGTTCAAATCCGGCCTCAGACACTTAACACAAAAACTACCTGTGTGACCTTGGGCAAGTCACTTAACCCCAAATGCCCTACAAAAAGCAAAATAAATAAATAAAATAAAAATAAAAAACTAAAGACTCAAATATAGTGTCTGTAGCTATTCTAACTGAATGAATGCTATATGTAGCTCTCTGATGGAAAGCCACAGGTCAGTGAAAGTCAGGCCTTTTGTAGCATTGTGCTAAAATGGAAATAAATGGAGGGACTGCTGGTAGCTTAGGAAGAACAAGAGCTCTCTTGTTCTTTACCTCTTTTCCTTTGGGACCATGGGCAGACCTTTTAGCTCTAGTTCTTTTGGTATGTAAGCTTCAACTTCAAACTTAAGTCATCAAATTAAAAAAGAACAAAGTTATAAGAATGACTCTACTTTTGACCCAGAGGAGAACATACAGGTCATCTGTCCTACGACTTGAGTTTGAATCCTACTTTTCCACCTGAAAGGCCATGGTTCACCTCACCCAAAATGATAAGCATTCTATTTAATTGATGATATGTGAACTACTCTTATATGTTAAAATTTTTTTAAAAAGGGAGTCATTGTCTTTGATTAAGAATTGGCTAGTCATGAGACATGAGTGTCCTATCTAAACTTTGAAAGCAACTATTTGCAGTAAAGCTTGAGCTGATGTAGGTTGGGAGATTATACCTAATCCTCTAGGTAGTCTCTGGAAGGAACTCTTTATCATTTAATATGAGAAAAGGGGTTTAATAAACCTTAAAACAATAACTAAATGTTAGTTGTTACCTAGGATAGGTTCTCTTATCTAGAGGTAACTTATCTGTCATCTTGCAGGAATTTAAGAAGATGGACCAAATTTTCTAGCTCTTAAGATCATATTGGTCATTCATTCTCCCCTCTCTTTTTGTTAAAGGCTATGGCCAGAGGTATTTATGATCTCCTTGGATTAGAAGCTGAATTTAAGTTGAGACAATAAAAAATACCAACCCATATAATTTCTGGCAATTTCTATGATATATATATATATATATATATATATATATATATATATATATATATATATATATGTATATGTATATATTTTTTTTTGTTGAGGGAAGGCAAGGCAATTAGGGTTATGAGACTTGCCCAAGGTCACACAGGTAGTAAGTGTGTCAAGTATTTGAGACCACATTTGAACTCAGGTTCTCCTGACTCCAGGGCTGGTGCTCTATTCACTGCTCTGACCCACTGTACCACCTAGCTGCCCTGATATTCTTAAAATACTACAGAACTATGTAGTATCTTGAGCTTTTTCTTTAAGTGAAGTAATGTCAATTTCTCTTGAGATGATATAAATATAGAATTGATTTTAGTTCTGGTGATTCATTAAGTGATATTTTTCATGGCAGAAAATTCATTTGGCTTGAATTCTTCGTATTTTATGAAGAGTAAATATCATTGAATGACTTCTGGGATCATTACTTATTTTTTTAGCTATTTCTATATGTGGCCCTCTCTTCATTTATTTATGTATTTATTCACAAATATAAAGATATGCATTTTAACCGAAGATTATTTGTAAGTTAAAAGTCAATGAATTAAGTTTTGTGTGACATGCAACTTTGCATGAAATCTCTGTTCTTTTTTCAAACCTTTTTTCCTACTTTTAAAACCCAACATTACTGTGGAACTGAGTCAATAAGAGACATATAGAACAAGTAGAAATTGAGAATACTACCCTAGAACCTTGAATATATTTTATAGAAATGAAAGGGACCTTAGAAATCATATAATCAAACTGCCCTATTTGCTTGATTTGGAAATGAGGCTTAGAGGGGTTAAGGGGCTGAAGGTAAGATCACATAGCTTGCTAGGAAGACAGTTTCAGGCCTCTTAACTGGCCTCTTCACTTTCTGCTGTACCAACATGTTATCTTTCTGTTGCTAGGTACTCAAAACTGTTCTCTGATAACAATCTTCTTATATAAATAAAATGGCATTAACCACCACTACAAATGCCCAACGTCTCATGTTCCTTCTTTAAATGATTTTATTTTTTATTTCAGCTAATGACATTATTTTTGGCTTCCCTCATTTCAATAGCAACATGTACAGAACTATGGTAAATTAGCAATTACTCTGTAAAATCTCAGCAATTAGGGAAAGGTTCATCTCTAGATTCACAACATTCCACTCCTGTGGTAATGTTTGTGGTGGTTATCTGCTGTACGTCATTAGGAAGAATGGTTAAGTTCCTTCCCAACACCCTTTTCCAGTATTCTTGATATGAGGACATTACCTATGTATTATTATTTTAAAATACAATGATCTATAATATCTCCTTGGTTAACACTAACCATAACATTGGCTATAAAGGCCTGTTAAATGACAGAGGGATTGGATTTGTTCTTTCGGCCCTGTAAGGTCAAACCAAGAACAATGGGAGGAAATTTCAAAGAGGTAGATTTAAAGCTGATGTCTCATTTCTAACAATGAGAGCAGTCCCACAGTGGAATGTGCTGCCTTAGGAAGTAGTGTGTTCCCCTTTCTTGGAAATCTTCAGACAGAGAGGCTAGTCAGTTACTTCATAGGCATGTTATAGTGAGGATTCTTTTTTTGTATGGGTTGGGCTAGGACTAGATGGTCCCTGAGATCCTTTTCACTTCTCATATGCTGTGATTCTATAATTCTTTTAATATCATAGCCATTTATAAACAAATGGAGCCAACTTGATTCAAAGTCAAGTCTATTAAGACTTCCTGGACAAAGTCTGGGGGAATAAATTTGAAGACTTATAGGACAGTAAAAGTGGTAAACCATTCCAGTGTCTTTGCCAAGAAAACTCCAAATGGGGTCATGAAGAGTTAGACACACATGAAAAAATGATTTAACAAGACAACAAAATGAGATTGTATGTCTCTTCTTTATAAAAAAAAATCCTTGAATTGTTTTTCAAAAAGAACCTTATGGCTCAGATTTATGGTCCTTAATAAAATTTACTTAAGCTTCTAGAATCAATTTTGTTCTAATAGTGGGGTATTTGAGGTGATGGACATAATTTCATTTTGCTATTTTATCTAGTTGTACTTGATTCTAAGACTTTTTCAAGGAATTTCTCTTTGCATGTCTTCATAGTACATATGATAGAAGATTAATCACAGAATAGAGAGCATGACATTCATATAGATCTGTAAATGGAAAAGAATATATTACATTAATCCACCTTTTGATATCTTGTCATTGCACAGAACGATTTGTCTACATATACCTGGTTCCCAAGAAAAATTACCGGAAGTTGCCAGCTCCTAGCCAGTCATTTCTATTCCAGCTAGTCAATTGACATGGAGACTTAATTAAGGAAATTTATATGGTTATGTCATCTAATGGGTCTACATTCTCCTGCCCGTAGCCTGCTTTTTCAAATTCTATGATGTAGTCCCTGAGGTGTCCCTGAGGTATCCCTGAACTATAGTGTGTACTGGTACTTCTCAAAAGTCAAGAGGAGAATATTTTCTCTCTCTAATACTTTCTCTTTCCCCTCATCCTTGTCTCTAATGGAAGGTTAACATGGCCTACTGATTTGTGTTTCAGAAAGGGATGGGAGATTAGAATTGAATGCTCAACTATATTTAATTCTAAAAACTCAGAGGGAAGTAATTGCATCTGGATATTGCCCAAAGTACAGTTTTAATATAGTGTGAATTGTCATGTCCCCTTTACTTCCATCCCCAATTTAGCAGGGCCAGTTGAAAAGCAAATCTCTCAAATGTAACATGAACATTGTCCTTAAAGCCTAGAACACTTTATTATGAGAATATGATTTAATCTGTGATATCTAAGTCTACCCTTGTGTGTCTTGGCTATTTATGGAAGAAATTATTTTGTGTAAAAATGATCCTGACAAACATGGGCAGAAAAGAAAGTAACTTACTTGAAAAAAAGTATAAAATTTACTGTAAGTTTTATTTGGGATCAAAGGCTTAACATAAAACCCTGACCCATGAAAACTGCAAACAACATTTCCTGTTCTCTTCTTGGTGAAGTACTAGAAGTATTCAGAATGTTTCCAGACAGCACGTAATGATGCTCGATAATTATGTAGGATGGGTGGAGAATTTCATCCTCAAAAATTATATTCACAAAACCTTCCTCTTTGTGAAGTGGTTTAACACAATGTACAGTTAAACAAAGGAAGAATTAGTCAGAGCTAATGAGCAAAGCAGATGACAGTAGGGGAAGTGGTGCCCCTTTGTTTATTCTTTACCTCCACAAAATTCATTAATTTTTAAAAGTCATACTCAAACATGATAATCATATAGAAAATGGTGCCATTTCTCTAGTCCCAAGTTGAATCAATATTAACTTATTTTCAGTTCACATCTAACATTCCATGATGAAGTAATAGTTACTGTGTTAATTCACAAAACATTAGGTAAGATGCCTCCCTAAAACCCCTGAAACAGAGATCCTCATAGTTAGCATTAGGTCATGAATAAACATATGTACATGCCTTTGAGGACTTTATGAAAACAGATGGAAGACTTTTTAAAAAAATGTTTAAGACTTAACAGCATAGTCCTATAAATTTGTACTCCCAGTTTGAAACCAGGAAGTCTTAACAAAATCCCTTTGGGGCAAGTTTGTTCCTTCCATTTACTGAGTGACTTGAGACTTTCCATGGCCTCTAGTTAATATGAACTCTACATCTTCATCTAAGTCCACTCTAAGTGTTTAATTTAAAGTTCATCTCTCTAGTGAAGGGCCTGTGATGGAGGTGAGATAGGAGGGAGGGAAATATAGTCAGTCTTTTACAATATATCTACTATGGTAATGTTTTGCATAGCTACACATGTACAACATATACTGAATTGCTTATCTTCCCAGTAAGGGTGGGTGACAAGGGAGGAAGGGAATAAATCTGAAATTCGAAGTTTTAAAATCAAATGCTTAAAAATATTAATACTATTTTACATATAATTGGGAAATAAGATATACAGGTATTAGGGCACAGAGATTCACCTTGCCCTACTGGAAAAGTCGAAGGGGGTATGGGAGAAGATAGGGGAGAGAGCAGATTGGAGGAGGGGATATCCTATGGGACTGCTATTCTGGGGTGGTGGGTAGAGGAAAAATGGGGAAAAAAATTGTAACTCAAAATATGGTGGAAATAAATGATGTAAACCAGAAGTTAATAAAGCATTTGGAAAAAAATATTCATAACATATGCATCACAAAACTAACTGAGGCATAGGAAGATTAGCTATTGAACTCTAAATTTTTTTAAACCAGAAACTTAAAGTAGATGGAGAGAGAGAGAGTGAGAGAGAGAATGAATTTATTAAGCACTTACTCTTTGCCAGGCACTGTGCTCAGTACTGGTGATAATAAATGAAGCAAGACAATTCTTGGTCTCAAGCAGCTTAAATTCTAATAGCAAAGATACATAAAGTAGAGCTGAAAGGGGGATGGATAGGTAAAAAGGACACAGTAGTTGGTGAAGAGAAATCTGGAGAGTGAAATCTTGAGTAAGATAGATTGTGATTCTGGTCCCTTCTGGAATGTGTTCTTTTCTAGCAGTCAGGAGAGCATGGTCTCAGAGTGAGTTTTTCTCCAGGGGTAGCAAGGAAGGAGGAAAAAGAGGAGGAGAATCCTGAAAATGTCTTAGGAGGAATATTGCAAGTAGAATAATACTTGAAAGTCTTTTTGAGTTCCTTCTGTTTCCGTATTGTCAACTTTGATTCTTGGTGGTGGTTTTTATTGGCTAAGTCCCTACCAAAAAACATACCAGAATCCCTTCCTCCTTTGCACAGCCCTGTCTGGGCTACAAAAATAGGATACATATTAAAACACTATGGAGCACAGTTCCATGGGAATCTAAGAGTTGTTTGGCAAGGAAAAGGAGCAGATCTTACATCTCACCAGTGACTATGTTAACTTTTCTCACTGATGGAATCAACATCACATTGCTAAGGTTTGGAGGTATTGGGGTGAATCCTTTCCTTTCTTCTTCCTAGACTGTATGTCTCCTAATCAAGCAGGGAGGAGGGGTGATATGTCTTTATTTGAAGCAGAGATTTTGCATATGGCACCTTTCAACCAGATTCACAGAACTCCACAAGCATTTGATCATAAATCTTGACAAAGTTTCTCTTATGTGGGTGGTAAGCACCATACTCTCTTTCCCAGATAAAGAATTTTGAACCAATGAGATTTGATTAAAAAAAAAACCTCTTAAGTTCACATGTAGAGTTAGCTGGTAAGGATGAGAGCAGAAAGCACAACTCCATATATCCCTTTCCTGGACCACACACTAAGATAGGCATGGGAGTAATTTTGGACCTGGTTATGACCCGTCAGTTGTCTTGCTAGGTCACAGCGCAGGCAGTCCTTCCTTCCCAAGTTTCAACCCTCTGCTTCTGTGGGTAGTACACTCAGTTCTGTACAAGACACAATGACTAGGCATCCGACCAAGTACTCTTGGCTGCCAGAGCAGAAGTGATACATGACTTTGGAAAAGTCCTCCAGTAGCATGAGTTAAATAGTCTAAAATTTCATTTGGGGATTAAACAAATAAGGCATGATTTTTCTTTCTCTTTCAGGCTGCATTACTTCTCTGTACTGTAGAGCTGCACACACATATTGCTCAGCTTTTTGGGTCACTTTGTGTCCAAGGACTTGTTGACATCCGACAAAGCATGAGGTTATCTGAACATGGAATGTAGCCTACTGACATGAACAGGGGTTGGGCATTTTTGAAGGATTCTGAAAATCCAATGTCTAGAGTGTGGGTCAGGGAGAAAAATTACACAGCGATGATTTCATGGGCTGCACATGCATTCTTTGTCTCTTTTTTTTAAAAAAAGTATTCATCCCCCCTCCCATTCCTGTTATTTTCCCTCATTTCTTTTCTCTACCTTTTCCTCTTCTTTCATGATTAATCACATGCATGGGTCTTCTGTTGCATAGCAGCTTTATTTCATTTTTTAAAAAATACAGTTTCTACCACATCTTTCTTTCCTCCTCCCTTCTCAAGCTTTTCCTTGTTGTGGAAGGCAGAGGTTGCAATAGGAAGAGTATTAGATTTACAGCCAGAACACCATAATTTGAATCTTGAATCTGCTACTGACTACCTATATGACCATAGAGAAGTAATTTAATCTCTCTGGGTTTCAGTTTTCTCATCTATAAAATAAGAAGACTGGACTAGTGATTTCTAAAGTCCAGTTCCAAATTTATAACCCTATGTCTGCTAGAGCACTAATCCAGATTCTGCCTTTGACACTTATGAGCTGTAGGACAAGCCATTTACCCTCTCTGAGCCTCAATTTTCCCATCTGTAAAATAGGAGTAATAACATCTATGGTACTTATATCCCTCATGTAAGTACTTACATTGCCGAGTTGTTATGATGGTAAAATAAGATAATGTAATATAAAGCAACTTGCAAAAAGTAAAGCACTATGTCAATGTCACCAGACCTCAGTGGTTATCAGGAGAGCTGGATTTCTAGAATTAACCCATTACAGGCCATTCTGAATTCTGAACTAAGTTCAGAGACAAAGAACCATGACTTAAGCAGAGGACAAAATCAATTACTTGTAAATAGGATCAATAAAAAATGATACAGAATCTATCTTAATTCTCTTAGCAATTAGTATTATTTCCTTCTCTATACATCATAAACATACCCTTAAACATGATGATCACTTTAAAAAATTACAACTCATTAATTTAACAAAAATTATAAACAAATACAGTGAAAAGAATGCTAGATTTTGAATTCAAAAGACAAGTATTCAAATGTAGTCCTTGCAACTTACTCCCTGTGTGACCTTGGGTAGATAATTTAACATCTCTAGATCCAAACCTGAATATTTGTAAAATGAACTCTTTAAGGTCCCTTCCAGCTCCAAATATTTGTGTGAACATCATCTCATATGGAACTAACTCTATTACTTTTTTTGGATCCTTATGATAATATATTTAAGATATAATTTATAACATAACATGTATGTACCTCCTGGTTTACATGTATATATTTTCCTATTTTGAATAGTTTTGTATAGGTTTCTTATTTTCTTTTCTTTATGGCAATTACATTCTTCCATTACATGAATATAGGATGTTTCATTGGAGAGAGGTGATGCAGCTATAAAATGTTACAATAGACTTTAATGATAAATTTTAAAAGAATAGTTGAAAGGATCATGAATGTAATCTTGAAAATATAAATACACAGAGCAAGTATCCCAGCTTTTGAGGTGATACCCTTTTATGCATTGATTCATTGAGTAATTCATTCTGAAGTCCTATTCTGCCCAAGTATTTCTCCTGATATAACTGTGTTTACAGATGTTCCTAAGAAGCTGCACTTGTATAACCAAGTATAAATCTGCTCATTGAACATCAACTATCTCTAGGACAAGGGATCTTTAACTTTTTTCTACCTTAATAGTTGACCTTGAGTCAGCTACAAAAGAGATTTTGCTGAGATAAATGGATTATTAACTGTTGGTTTGATATTGTCAGTAGTATCCCAGTAGAGTTCTTGTACAATGTAAACCTGATGTCAAGGGAAGGGGGAGTAGAAAAGATCAGATTTAGTAGCATTTCTGACTAATTTGTGTTTAAATATCCCTTGTTCTCTGACCAATCACAAATTGTTTCAATCCCTATTGGCTGGAACTCTTCAGGATCATTAGAGAGTTCCTTGTGCAACCATATTGTTTTTAAAAATTGGATAATAAACACTAATCATTAACAATAACAAAAAACATATAAAAGGAGGCAAAACCTTACTCTAAATGCCCTAGAATTTATCAAAACAAACAAATGAGTGAACAAATAAGCAAAAAAAAATTTTTTTTTTCTCTTTTCTACATTAGTCCTTCAATTTAGAGATCCACTTTTTTCCTTTCTGGGATTAAGGATAATTTCTTTTTTCTTTTTTTTTTTTTTATAAGCAATTGGGGTTAAGTAACTTGCTCAAGGTTACACGGCTAGTCATTATCTATGTGTGGGTGCTCATTTTCTGAGGCTGGTTTCGATCTCGGATCATCCCAACTCCGAGGCCAGCACTCTTACTCACTGTGCCACCTAGCCGCCCCAAAGATAAGTTTTTTTTTCTTTTTTCCCCTCTCTCTTTTCTTTTTCTAAGTTTCTCATCATTGTTGTATTATAATTTGTAGCTTTAGAACCATATTCCTTTTTAGAGTCTCTGGCTGTTCTACATATTTTTTTCTTTAATTAAAAAATATGTCATCCCCCAATCTGGGGTACATATCTGTCTATATATAACCCCATCCTTGTCTATTGGGAACAGTAAGATAACACGGTCACTTTATCCTAAGATTCTAATTTCTTTAATTTCACCAAACATTCTTTCCTTGGTTGTCACATTTAAGGTCAGAGCATTACTTCTTGTTAGACACTGTTGTGTCTGTCTTCAATTATTAAGCAGGAAGTATTTATTAAATGCCTACTCTGACCTAGGTGCTGAAGGGACAAAGACAAAAAGAAATTGTCTCTATCTTCATAGAGCTTGCATTAGTGATTAAATGAATCACAGAATTTTAATAAAAGGAGAAAAAAATAAGTTCGGGATCTCAGAATTGCTGTCTGATAGCAGATATTTCTGACCTTAATGAGATTAGGAAGAACCTCTTCAAGTGGGTAGTTATGACTTAGCAAAAAATCATAGTGACATGAAGAAAAGGAAAAGAATGATCTGGTCTTGGAAAGACTTAATCTCACAGTGGGTCATGGGAAAAAATAGTCTGGTGCAGAAGATAAGAAAGAGGAAAAGTTCACTGAATCCTGGCATCCATTCTTGCATACTTTAGAAATTCCCTAGGAATACTTGTTAAATTGTTCCTGGGGTTGGACTTAGTTATCTAAAGCACCTAGTGACATAATTTATGTCATGGGTTGTGTGAATGGGATAAGATGATACAGCATTTTCATTCTCCTTCCAATATCCAAGGCTTTCTTGGTAAAGTCTTATGCTTATGTGATCTAAAAATGTTGTGATTAAATGATATTAATACATGTATGTTTAAATAATACTCAGGTGAATACAATTTATAAAATAATTTATAAATTAAATTTATAAAATGCAAATACACACACATAAAGCAATTTATTAATAAATAAAATATAATGTATAAACCCTTGCATTTCATAGTGCTGTAAATAGTTTTCAAAGTTTTTCCATCTAAATTATCTTATTGATACTTATCATATTTTTCTTAGGTAGAATAATTCTTATTATCCCCACTTTGGCAGGTGAAGAAATTCAGGAAAGATTTAAATATATTTAAATTTATATGATAAGTAACTGGTGGAGTGAGACTAGAATCTATGCTTTTTTTTTTTTACAACATCATACTGCTTCAATATGATTTTTGATAATAATTATTACATACAGGTTAATGTAGGGCAGCAGTAGATAGACTGCTGAGCCTGAAGTCATGAAGATTCACCTTCCTGAGTTCAAATGTGGCCTCAGACACTTACTAGCAGTGTGACCGTGGGCAAGTCACTTAACCCTGTTTGCCTCAGTTTCTTCATCTGTGAAAGGATCTAGAGAAGGAAACGGCATTATCTTTGCCACAAAACCCCATATGAGATCACAAAGAGTTGAACATGATAGAAAACAATAAAATAGGTTAATATTCCCAGAGAAATTGAATTGACCTCGATTTCAGGTTCCATGCTTATTTTCAATCAGTTCAGTCAACATTGATGAATCCCCTTTGTATACTGAGCACTGCTGTGGGGGAATGGGAAGTATTAAATACAAAATGTAGATGAGATTACTTTGTTAGAATTTGTCATGTGGTAGGGATGTTATTTGTGATGAACATATTAAATGTTTTAAAATCTCTGGCTGGGCAGCAGCAGCAGGATATATAGTGGGAAGCAGACTATTATTTATGTGACTGATCTTTGAGTAAATTACTTAACCTCTCTGGGCCTTATTTCTTCATTTTAAAAATGAAGGACCAGATGACCTGTAAGACCCTGTATAGCTCCTAATCTAGTACTCAGCACAATGCCTGGCACATAGTATGCACATAAAAAATGCTTATTGACCAACCACAAATGAAGAAACTGAGACAAACAGGGTTATTAAGTGACTTACCCAGGGTCACACAACTCGTAAGTGTCTGAGGTCAGATTTGAATTCAGAAAGATGAGTCTTCCTGACTTCAGTCCCAGAACACTATCCACTGTGCCATGTAGTGGTCCAATTCATAACCACAAGATTCCTTAAAAATACAAACTCTGGGACTGTTCATTTCTTTGAGAACTTAACTTTGAGATTTCTTTTTCAAAATCCTTTTTTGGGACATATTATTACAGCATGAAATTTTTCAATAACCAAGCATCTATCTCCTTCCCACTTATGAAAAAAAGAATAAAAACAAAGCCCATGTGAAGAGTATGCTTAGTTAAGGGGAAAAAAATCCTATATTTATATGTCCAGAAATGTATGTATACCTTCTAGTTAGTCGATGCCCTCCCTCTCAAGTTCTCAGGAGTGGATGACATTCTTCATCAATCTTCCTTTGGAATATGGTTGATAACTGAATTGATCAGAGTACTTAAATATTTCAAGTTGTTTATTTTTACATTGTTCTTATAGCATAAATTGTTCCCCTTGTTTCTGATCATTTAACTCTGCATTAGTCCATACAAGTCTTCTCAGGTTTCTTTGAAGTCATCCCTTATGTAGTTTCTTTTTTTTTTTTCTTTTTGGAGGGGGTAGGGCAGAGCAATTGGGGCCAAGTGACTTGCCCAAGGTGTTAAATGTCCGAGGTCGGATTTGAACTCAGGTTCTCCTTATTCCAGAGCCAGTACTCTATTCACTGAGCCACCTAGTCACCCCATCCTTATGTAGTTTCTTAATGCAAAGTGATATTCCACTATATCCATAATTTATTCAGCATTTCCCAATTATTTGGCATCCCTTTAATTTCTAGTTATTTGCTACTACAAAAAGAGCTGCTATATCAAAATATTTTTTGTAACCATAGGATCCTTTACCCTTTCACTGATCTCTTTTAGCTGTAGGCCTAGTTGAAGTTTCTCTAAGTCAAAGAGTATATACAAAGTTTAATAGTATTTTGGACTTAATTCCAAATTGTTTCCCAGAATGGCTGAATCAGTTTTACCAATAGTGCATCTATGTGCTTGTTTTCCTGTATCCCCTCCAACATTTGTCATTTCCCCTTTTTGTTGCCTTTGCCAATCTGATAAGTATGAGGTAGAATCATAGAGTTTTAACAATTTACATTTTTTAAATTATTTGTGATTTGGGTTGTTTAAAAATTATTGCTATGGATAGCTTAGATTTCAGGGATAACTTGAGAAGTACTTATTCATATCCTTGGACAGTCAATTGAGTATTAGCTCTTATTCTTACAAATTTGGATCGGTTCCTTTTATGTCTTGGAAATGAGACATTTATCCAAGAAGCTTGCTGCAATTTTTTTTTCCAGGTTAATGATTTACCCTCTAATCTTAACTGCACTGGATTCATTAGTGCAAAACCTTAAAAATTGTATTTAACCAAAATGGTACATTTTATCTTCTGTGATTTTTTCTATTCCTTGTTTGATTTTAGGTTTTACATTTCCAGATTTACATGCATGTTATTTAAAATTATAAAACTTAAAATTTGTCAAATATATCCTATTTGATCTATTTTTGAAGAAAAAAAATCAAACAAATCAATTGAAAACAAACCGTTTAACAAATTGTAGAAAAATTCATTTTCCATCTTTATAGTTTCTCAACAGAGTTGAGTTCAATTCAATTCAATAAACATTTATTAAGTTCCTATTATGTGCCAGGTTCTGTGTTAAATACTGGAGACACAAATGAAAAAAAAAGACTGCCTTCAAAGAGTGCACAGTATGACCTTGAATGGTCAATTATGATTATAAGTATTAAGATACATTGTATGTAATTATTTTACACAATATTAATGGAAGCAAAAAAATTCAGGCCATGACCTCACTTTGGGATTTCCCAACTTTTATGTGTTCTAAATTTTAAACAGGATGTCTGAAAGTTCCAGGAGTCCTTGACACATCTTCCGTTTGCTTTAACTCTTTAGATTAATGACGTCTTCAGCTGTAAAATTTATGAACTGTTATTTTTTGAGTTATTAATAAATTAATATCTTCCCCAATTTATTAACATACCTATTTGTTTGACACTTGTTAGTTTTGAGCTCCCTGGGGCAAAGGGAAAAGAGAAAATATCATTTTAATATCAGACTTTGAGTAGCCCCAATTATTTTGCTCCATAAATCATCATCATCAAAATTTGTTATAAAATTTCTCCTAGTATCTGTACTGTGTAAGAGGAGGAATAATAATGTGACTGATTTTAACAAGAATAACAGAATTTAACGTCCCACAGGGTATTATCCCCTTTTAAAATAGTCACCTTGGTAAGGCTACATAAATTTCGGTGATTTCCTCCATAGCTCAGATTCTTCTTGATTTTTATATAAAACCCTAAATTGTCTTTCAAGGCAATTACACCTCTTCCCCCCAAAAATTTCCAAAAATATTTTACATGAGACCACATGGTTTAAATAAACATGCATATTTACTTTCCTCTTTTAAATCCTTTGCTACTGCCAATCCTCAAGGTAACTACTTCGAGGACAACACAAATTTGTGTCTATAAGATTTCTGTTATGTTTAATAAATTGACTTATTTTATGACATCATATCTATAAATGATGCATACATGTTGTGTATAAAATATGTGTGTGAGAGAGAAGAGACAGAGATTGAGAGACAGAAAAACAAAGAAAAACAGAGACAGAGAAACAGACATACACAGAGACAGAAACATTAAAAAGGGAGAGAAAGAAGGAAAGAAGGAAAAAAGAAAGAGAATGAAAGAGAAAGGGAGGGACTTAATGAGAGACTTAATGAAAAGAGCCCCTTTCTGTGCTGTATATTCATCAAGACTGCCCTTTGTAGACAAAGAAAACTCACTCATATTTGTGGTCTTCCCTTTCTCAGTGGTTATATGACCACAAAACACAATTATTCTAGAAGTTATTATTGCTTTCCAGCCTTACATTCCTAATCTTTTCCCCTTGAAAATGTCTTTCAAGGTCTCATTAGTGCTCCATCTTTCTTCCTTGCTTAAAGATCATAATGCAGAGCCTGATAACTTACCTTGATGGTGACCATTTTCCAGCTTTCCCAGTGGAGCTGTTTTCCATTTCCTTCATATTGGAACCTTGGTTGCCATGGGTTGGCTCTATAATAGCAAATTTAGACAATCCTTGGTCTCTGCTTTCTAGGTATCTGCCTTTCTTGCTTGTAGTCATCTTATTGGCTGTTCTACTAGTCTGAAGTGGTATTTGGGGAAATAAGCGATGTTCTAAAATCCAATTTTGAACAGAATAATTAAAAAGTTAGCTTTTAACATAATGGTGATAATGAGAACTGCTATTTTGTATATCTGTAGACCTCTCTGTATTTTGGTGTTAACATGGCTCCACCTTAGTTATATCTTTCCAAAGAAGGATTAAATAAAAGGAACTCATTATGATAGGTTTTCCCAGAGTCCTTTGGATCATAGGAGCATAGACTTTGAGTAGGAAGTAATCTTCCAGAGTATCTTAATTTTTTCGTATGTCATGGACCCTATTGGCATTCTAGGGAACCCCATAGGCTCCTTAGAATGATGTTTTAAAATAATTAAATGTTAAGGAAATGCTAAATTTCAACATTTTCCAGAAAAAAGAAAGACTGTGAGGCAAAGGTTAGGAGGGAGTGTATTACAGGTATAGGAGACAGTAAGTGCACAGGCATGGAGATGATATGGAATGTGTCAGGAGCAGAGAGAACAGTTTATATAGATCTCAGAATGCAGGGAGGGGGAATTATGTTCAATAAGGCTGGAAATATAGGTTGGGGTGAAATTAAAAGTTAAAGGCTAAAGAGAGAAGTTTATAGTTAATCTGAGAGGCAATAGAAAGCCACTGGAGTTGATTGAATGGAGAGTCACATGGTCTTTTCTGCTCTTAAGGAAAATTATTTTGGCAGCAGCATGTAGGATGGACTGGAGTGGAAAGAGAAGAGGCAGAGGATTTGTTTCCAAAAATTTGAATATGAGAAGAAGAATTAAAATTACAACTCAGGTGAACAAAATCAGACCTCAGAAACATGAGGAATTTTAGTTTATCCTAAAGGAAATTTATTTCTCTGGCACTGAGGGCTATTTAACAACGTATTATATCTGTGGTTATTGTGGTAACAACAAGGAATTAACTTTTCTCTTGGAAAGGTAAAATATGATCTTAACGGAAAGCAGTGAAGTGGAATAATGGATTGGCTTATTTTACAGTTGCATTTTATTTCTATTGATGTGTTAAATAAAGAAGCCCCTTATGTATTTTCTTTTGTTTTATTTGTAAAGGTAAATTAGTTGAGGTTTGCTGTCAAATCCTGAAGTCTTGCTTATTTATTAGTTTAAAATTTTGTATCTGTATATGTATACATATATACATACCCATTGCAGTGGGTTTTTTAAAAAGTGTTTTGAAATACCTTTCCAACCCCAGTAAGCATTTATTAAGACCCATTGTATTCTAGGTAATGGTAGGAAAGGGAGATAAAAAGACAAAAACAAAAACATAACCCTGTTCTCAAAAAGCTTACATTACAGACATTGTCAAATTAATAGATACCTAGAGAGAAGCTAAATGACAAAAAACCCAAACAAATAAAAAAATGGGGTGGTCATTCCAAACATTTCCTAAGTCATATGCTCAAGATTTAGCTCACTAGCTATATGTATTCTATTTTCTATTTTAATTTAAATTCTTACCACAGAGCAGATTCTTTTAAATTTGCTTCATAAGATTTATCAAAGGCAAAAATATCATGGTTTAATAGTCCAGTGGTCAATTTTAGCTTAATCATTTAAAATACATAGACCCATACTTCCTCCTGGTGGTGAGTAATATATTGCAGCCTACCTACAGTTGATGAACTAGTGAAAACACCACTGTAGAGAACACTAATGTTCTTGTGATTCAGTGTCAGATAATGATACAAGAGAATGCATTCATACCGCATTAAATAGTTTAAACAACATCTCAATATACATCTACTCATTTGATCATTATACTGATCCATTTAATAGGCAAATCAGGTATTATTCCTATTTACAAGAAGGAAACAGAAGCTCAGTAAGACTGTGACTTGTCTAGGCTCACAAAGCTTTTTTATTTATTGACCTTGCACTAGAATATTGGTCTTTTACACTCTGATTTAGTGTTCTTTTCCAAGAATATCGAATGGACATCCCAAACAAAGGATATTACCCTATAACAAAAAAGGACCCTTACAATAACATTACAACTTCTGGGGGTTTTTACCCTTTTTTTGTGACATGAACCCCTTTGCCAATCTGGTAACCCAATGGACCTCTTCTTAGAGTAATGTTTTTAAATACTTTGGAGTACAAAAAAATCCATTATATTGAACTTTAGTTATCAGAATTTATTTTTTTAAGTTCACAGACTCCAGCTTAAGAACCCACAGTTTATTGTATGCTATTTCGGTATATGGACAGCTGGGTGGTATAGTAGAGAGAGCACTGGGCTTGGAATCAGGAAGAGACTCATATTTGTGGGTTCAAATCCAGTCTCAGACCCTTACTTGCTGTGTGATCCTGGATAAGTCTCTTAATCCTGTTTGACTCAGTTCCTCATTAGTAAAATGAGCTGGAGAAGGAATTTCAAATCATTCTAGTCTTTTTGCCAAGAAAACCCCAAAATAGGATTACAAAGAGTTGGATATGACTGAAACAATTGAACAACAAATTTATGTAAATTTGCTTCCTTAGCATCCCTCCCCACATATGGGAGAGAAACTTTCTATACATTAAGAGAATGATCTAAATATTTTGCCTATTATGGGAGATAGGAGATTAATAGGAATGGGGTTGTAGGGTGGGAGTAAGGCTGCAGTACAAGTCCACTTGGCTTTTTATAGGGAGGAGAATGAGCTAGCTTGAGTTTCATGTAGTATAAACTATTTGAACCTAGCAGTTCAAAGGTGAACGTGTTAATAATCTGTTAGTGCAGAGCACAAAAGTACAAAGTATTTCCCCCAGTAAAAAGCAAAGTTAGCCCTTTAGCTGGAGGTTGATACTAAAACAAAAATAAGCTATAGATTAAAGATTAACAGCCCATGCAATACTTATACATAGGCTCTCCATAAAGAAATTCATGCTTGTCTAAAAAGTATCACCATAATATTTTCCATGTTATTTAACTGGGGGGAAGTGTCTGAGTACTTCAGGGGATGAATTCTAAATATTTATTGACCAAAATCTTTGAAGCAGACTTTGCTGCTTGATAAAATGTGAATTGATGAAGAATTATTATAGGTTAGAGTTGGCATCCTTTAAAAGAAAATAGGAGGAAACACAGAACAGAATCTTTCTATCTAAAAGTCCTTTATTACCTTATTATGTGTTTTCAGTTCACAGGCTCACTAACAGCACTAGGTTCTGATTAGGGAAATCCAGACCTTTGACGGAAGGCAAAGACCCTTGAAACACTGAAGACTTTTTTGCTGCCAACAATTTGTTAGCATTAATGTTTATCATTTGTAAAAAGTGTTTATTGAATTGGTGGAGTTTGATACTTTGTTTGCTTTTAGACCATTTGGTAAGGAGCAGCATTTGCAGATTGTTTATATTTAAGCAGAATATAATGTTCCTTTTAATTATCCTTGTGTTGAATGGACCAGTCCATGCTTTCTTTACTTGGGGAAATACTTTGAAGAAATCTCTTTCTATTAATTTCTCCCTAATCAGTACAATGTTAAGTTGACATCTAAGGAGTTGGAAAACGCTTTCTTTTCTCAAAAATATGTATTAGTCAGCACAGTATTTTATATTCTCCCGGTGGGTACCTAATATATATCTATCACTGTACTAGGTGCTAATCTAGTTGTAATATCCACTTTTAGTAGCAGTTATCATTTCTATATCATATCATTTGAAACTGGTCATATAGTTTAGTATATAGAGAGCTAGCCTTAGGGACAGAAAAGCCTGGGTTCAAGTTTTATTCTGGCATACTGGCCAGCCAAACCATTTAACCTCTCAGTATATTGGTCAGATTTCTAAAACTCTGAGTTACAGATAAATTGTCTATTTGTGTCAGAGGAGAGAGTTTCTACACTGGACTTTCATTAAAAGGAAAAAAAACCCAAAACTTCCAGCCCCCTAAACAAAACATTTGTGTCTAGAAATGTGCCTAGATTCATTTTGGCCTAAGATAATGTGATATTTGAAGCATGGACATGTATAGAAAATTTTGTGCTGTGAGGTTACTCTTCCTGCAGACATTTCAAGGCTGGGGACATATCAGTGACTAGTGAAGTGACCAGTCAGTGGGAATGACTTCTTGTCAAGGTCTCTTGTCAAGGTCTCTTCAACTGGGGACCAGTTGTTAGGTACTTTCACAAATCCTGAAGCAGAAAGAATCTTATCAAAAGATTAGATCAGTTCTGGGTTTGCCAGAGATAGGCCTTTATTTTCTACATTCTGGTCCCATTTGTGAATCTATAAGAATTTTACACAAGGGAATTCTGGACCTAAACAATGCTGGGATACTCAGCCCTTTTAGGTCTCAGGTTTATCAACTATAAAATTGGGGAATGGACTCAAAAAATCAACAAGGCAAGATATTTTTTAATTCTGGAATTTTATAATTTGAGACAGGCATCACTGCTCCTGTCCCATAAATACAGAACTTTCTTTGAATAACAAGAGGACACAGGAAGAGATCAGGATTAGGGTAAAGAAAGTGAAAGAGGGTGCCTCTAGTGGCCAAGTCAATTCTAGTGTCCCCTGTATCTGGGAAGGAACTGAGTTCAGTAGTCATCCATTGACTACAGCAGTTAAAAAAATGCTTGATCGTCTCAACCTTTGAATTTATAAAGATTCTGAAGCTTCTCAATATTAGGCAACATTTCTTTAACTAAGCTCTTTCCAGGTTTTGTTGTGAGGCAAATTTCCTAGACATCATAGCTTGGGCATACTTGGATTTTTGTGTCAGTAAGAAAGTAAGCACTCCCCATTTTCGCCTCCTTGGTTAAATATTAGTCACTAGAGAAATTAAGAGACACAAGGAGTGAATGAGGATCTGTGACAATGCTTTCTGAGTTTATATCCATCTTCAATTCTCTTCTTTACCTTAAAAATTATGAATACTAGGAAAAAGGACAATAATGATATTGTGCAACACACATCTGATAAAGAAAACCATTGTTTGCCATTAAACTTAATTTACTAAACATCTGCCATAAAAATTCATTTAGTTGTTTACATTCTCTGAGCAAGAATACAAATTCAAATGTTTAAAAAGGAGATGGGGCCAAAAGAAATTTAGTACTTATGTCCTAAAAAAATAGGAAAAATTGGAATTGGAATGTTCTGTCACATTCCATAAGAATGGTCAGTTATATTTCTACTTTCCTCTTGGGTAATACCATTATTTCTGTTGTAATGTCAAACAGAATGGCATGAAGACAACTCCCAGTGAGTCCCAGTCACAAAACTTTTCCATGAACTTGTGACATTAATCAGAGTCTTCCTACAGTTTTCTCAGCAACATCAGCAGTCAGGAAATGGCCTTGCAGATGGTTGGCCGTCATTGGACTCATGGAATTAGACTTGTGAAATTTTTGGCTGAGTGTTTCAGTCACCCCATTGACTATGTCTCTTCATTTTAACTACTTCCCTCATGGCTGGATAACTCTTCTGCTCTGGTTCCAAATATTAGTACTTCTAGTTCTGAAATGATTTGATTTACTTCTTAGATATTTTTTTCTTAGATCTCAGATTTTTAAAAGTAATAATTCATATCTCCTGTTCTTTTTTTTTTTTATAAATGTAGTTTTAAACACATATAGAAAACAGTTCCTGGGATCCACAGGTAATGTGAACTACAGAGCTGAATAATCTCAGAGATACAAGGAACCTCAGAGGTCATATATATATATATATATACATATATATATAATATATATTATATATAATATATATTATAAACCCCTTGATTTATTATGTATGAAGTAGGATACATATGGGTCCATATCTCTGTGTGTGACTTTAGCAATGAAGATCTTTACCGGGAGTGTCATCTTTGGAGAGTTATTAAGGATTTTATTAAAGTTTGAAAAAAATTGAATCTCATTATGGACATCAATTGATAGTATTGAATACTTAAAAATCAATCAGATATATATGCCTTGGCTTCCCCTAAGCTAAATACAATGTCATGTAAGTGACTTTAATTTAAATTAAATGATTTAAACATTCATAACATGGCCAAATACTTTTTAATGTGTGTTTAAGACCAGACCTTAAATATAATGTTTTCTCCCAGATTAAGATGATTTTCAATGTTGTTTAAGAGGAACAGAGATGTTTTCATCTATAAGCACTCCTTAAAGAAACATATAAAGAAGCAGGTTACACTGTAAGTACGCTGGAGTCAGCATGGTATGCTGGCAAGAACTCTGGTTTTAAATTCAGAGGATTTTGGTTAGGATCCTAGATCTTCTCTTTACTAGTTGTGTGATGGTGGGCAAGCCACTTAACCTGCAAGAGTCTCAATTCTTCTTATTTATAAAATGGGGATTGCTTAATGATTGATGTGAGGAAGGTACTTTATAAATTGTAGAGTTTTATGCAAATTAGAGATATTCTTTTTATATTGTGAAGGAGAGAGGTAAAAAGAGGACACCCCAACATAATCCATTACCATGTTGTCTACATTTTGGTTTTATTTGAAGAGCTATAATAATTTTCCCTACAGAAGAAAATAATGTTGTTTTAAAAAATAATTCATGATCACCTTCTGAATGATAAGTTGTCTGGACTAACATTACAACATTTTCGATGATTCTTTTCTTCTGAATATATTTTGTCTGACTGTTAGGATGTTTTGGAAGGGGACAGTTTACTATATTAGCCAGGCCGTTAGAAGATATTTCAAATTAATTCTGTTCATGCCACTAAAGGGACTTTATTTCATTTTGAATCAGTGATTTAGAGGAAAAGGCTCAGTATTCTCTTACTGATCTCTTGGCTTATGAAATGACTTATTTCTCATGGCTTCATTATCTTCTTAACATGTGCCTTGCTGCCTAGACAAGATTCTGTGTCAGAGGACTTAGTCCTTTCTACCCTGGAAACTCCTATCTTGGAGTTTTCTCACTGCCCTTATCCATTGAGGCCTCAGATACCTTCTAATCTAAGCTTGGCTTTAGACATGCTTCACTTCATTCCTTGGCCTTCTTCTTGCCAGTTACCATGCTGCTGAACTCATAGCATTTACCCCTCTCCAAAACCCTTTCCACTTCTAGAGCCATAATCAAATGAATTCTTGTCATTGCTTCAATAAAGGGTATGTCAATCTATTTCCTGTGATTCCTTCTGCTGTCCCTGTAACTTTGCAAAAGAAAATGTCCCTACCTCGACATCATTCCTTTCTAGATATTTGCTCCTTTAATTTAATGTAATCTCCTTGAGAGCAGGGACCATCTTCACTTTATATTTTACCCTAAGGCTTAGCTCAGTTTAATTGTTATATAATAAGTGCTTAATAAATGTGTTTTCATTCATTCATTTCAAGGGAAAGAAAAATAATTGTACTTTTTTTAGATTTCACTTTCCACTTCACCTGGATTCACATTTGGAAATATATTCTTGCTTCTGGCTACATATTGAGCAAAACTTTGCAGTCATCCCAAGCATGAAACTCTATTTCATGCCTAATTTAGAAAAGCTAGTTTCACTGCTGAGGTCATTCTCTATAGCCTCATTCTTTAATGTTTCCCCTATAGATGATGCATTTTTATCCCCTCCCTAATTCTACCCCCCCCAACCCACATTCTATGTTTCTTCATATGAAATATTGCCAAGTTCCTTCTGTTCTAAAGGCACACGAACTTCCCATTTGGAATATTAGACACCTGGCAATGCATTGCACAGAATGTTCTGAGCATTCTGTGTAACATTTGAAAAATTCTTTTTTTTTCTCTTCCACTTTTCATTGCATCACTGAGAAGCAATGTTCAGAGTTTACATTTCAATCACACATGAAGTACGTGGTCAACATGTTCTTTTGGGGCCTACTTTTCTGTTTTAAAGATGCTGAAAGGAGTCTTTATCCCATTGTTGTTAAATTATGGACAGTTGGAGCTGAAATGCAGCAGAAACTAATTCATTTATTTTGTTCTTGTCTTTTTATAGCTGTACATTGTGAACTTGCAGGGACTCCCATGTATATAATCTTTGCACATTATGTTCAGTCCTTTGTGCTTTGTACATCATCACTTAAGACTAACAAAAGTCTTAGGGGGGAAATAATTGGTACAGTGTAATTACGTACAGTGTTTGCCAGTTTATTGTATAGTTGTGTGAATACTTATCCTGTCTTTACTCCTAGCTTTGGTTCCCATGATAAATTTGGACAGGGAACTAGATATCAGATTATTCATGTGGGCTTTTGTCTGAACAAATGACTTGGGAAATAAGGAAAAATATGCTGGGAGGGGTATAAAGTTATGCAGTCTGAGTAGTCACTTCCTTTTAGGTCCTTAATTTCAAAACTCTTGGGACATACAAATTTCTTAAGTTTTCTAATGACATTTGGGAAAGAATGTGTTCTTGTGGTTAATTGAGGGACTGGGAATTCAGATCCCTAGACCCAATTCCCAAGAATACCTCCAGGTCATGAAAGGATATGTGGCAGGTCAGTGTAACTTCTGAGTCTTAATTTCTGTGTCTGTAAAATGGACATAAAAGGGATGCTACCTCGGGCTTGTTTAATATTGATGTTTAATCTTCCCTTGGGAACTGGTGTGGTTTAGTGACCTAGAAAAAACACTGACTGGGGCATGATAAGACTTTTTTTTTTTAATTCTTGGCATCGGTGCTGACTCAGTGAGAAACTTTTGCAAGTCATTGAATTTTGTTCATTGCTTCAGACATTCCTTATGTTTAAATGAAGAATGATAAGTTTGATATGAATCCGTGTCATAAGGCTATTTTTTGGTATCAAGTGCCAAGCATTTCCTCAAACATAAAATGTAACTTTACCTTAATGTGAAATCGTTTATATAGTAATTACAAATATTACATATAAAATAATTATGGCAGCTCAAAGTGCTTCATTCCTTCTTTTCTTCACTTGGTTAATACTTTATAAGGCCCCATTCATTGTGTGAACATTTCTTTTGGTTAGATTTGGGTATACTTTTCCAGTGCTTGAACAACAGATTTCTATTTTTTTTTTGTAGATGGCCGTTATTATTTCAATTTTAAATCTACCTCTGTGTGTTCAGTTTTTTCCTATTTTCTCTTAGAGGTGTGTGTGAGAGAGACAAGTAATCAATAGAAGAATGTGTAAGGAAACCATATATCCAAACATCCATTTCTGTTTTTAATTACTTGCTAGCTTATGAATGGTTTTCCTTTCCTATATATCACAAGGTCATAAGGATGAGGATCTAACATTTAATGTAAAATCCTGTTCTGAGTGTGGTAGCCTCTTTTCTTACTTCTAGAAGCCCCTAATGCTGCTGTTCCAAAAGTCAGGCCAAATGTGAGGTTTAGTTTTCTTTAATTAATTTGCCACTGAGTTGTATCCTCTAGAGTTTAAGGTACTTTCTTCCTCATTCATTCAAATGCTTTTTCTGGAAATCTGACTGAAGCTTTCAAACAAATGGGGAAAACAGTTTGCAGCACTGTTGTGTTATAGTTTAGAGCCACAGAGTCATTCATCAAAGAAGTTTAGGTTTTTACCAGTTGGTTCATTATTAAGGTCTGAGTCCCAGAGAAATAAAGAGAATTGCCCTAAGTATTAAGTATTGGTATTTGGACCCAGGCCTCTGCTCCAGCATTCTTTTCTATGCCCTATGCTGCTTAGTTGTCGTTGTTCAGTCATGTCCAACTCTATGACCCCATCTGGGGTTTTCTTGTCAAAGATACTAGAGTGCTTTGCCATTTCCTTCTTCAGCTCATTTTACAATTGTGGAAAATGAGGCAAACAAGATTAAGCAACTTGTCCAGGATCACACAGCTAGTAAGTGTCTGAGGTCAGATTTGAACTCAGGAAGATGAATCTTTCTGACTTCAGCCCCAGTACTCCATCCACCAAGCCTGTCAGGTGCATCATGCTGCCTAGAAGGAATCTCAAAAATCATCAATAAATCAGCAAACATTTATTAATTTCCTTTTATGATGCTGGAGATACAGACAACAAATGAATGAAAAAAAGAGAAAATTCCATTCCCAAGGAGTTTACTTAATATTCAACCTAGGTCCACTACTTCACTTTACAGATAACGAAAATATACCCCAGAGAAGTTAGATGATTTGTGTAAGGTTGTATAGGGAATGAATAGCAGAGCCAGGATATAAAACCAGATCCTCTACTTACTCCTTTTTTGTATAATTTTAGTACTGATGATTTATCTGACAAGTCTGGATTGCAATACTGTCTTAGTGCCCATGCCCATCTTGGGAAATTCTTGGCATAAGCTCATAGATCTGAAGGAGACCTGATATCATTGTCCAACCTTTTCATTTTATTTTATTTTTTTGCTTTTTGGAGGGCAATTGGGGTTAGGTGAATTGCCCAAGGTCACATGGCTAGTTTTTATGTTAAGTGTCTAAGGCTGGATTTGAACTCAGGTCCTCCTGACTGCAGGGCTGGTACACTATTCATTGTGTCACCTAGCCACCCCAACCTCTTCATTTTATAACTGAGACTCAGAGAGGCTGAGGGCCTTGCTCAGGCACATAGTGAATACACCCAGGTCTTGAATCAGTGTTTTCAACCTCCAAATACAGAGGTTTTTTTCCTATACCTTGCTGGGTTTCTACTGACCATTTAAAATGTGATAGTCTTCCTAAAGCTCCAGCCCACCTGTTCCATAACCTTCAGTGATTCAGACACCCTGACACTCCACAACGTTATTTTTTTAGCCTTGTCTCCCACTGCTTTCCAACATGATGATACTCCTCACCTCATTTAGGCTAGTCGTCTCTGTATAATGCCCTTCATGCTTGTTCTAGCCTCTGCCTCTTGGTTTATACTGTGTCCCTAACCTGGAATGCCCTTCTTCCTCCTTTCCACATGCATTTCACATCCACCATTTTAAGACCTAGTTTCAAGTCCAAAGCTGCCCACTGAGTCAGTTCACTTTGAGCTCTATCCCTTTTAGTATTTAGTGTTTATTGTCTCCACCCTTCATCCAGGGACTTAACCATATAATATTACATATCATTTAAATGTTTTGTGTATGTCTCACCTCCTGAGCCATATTGTAAACTTCTTAGGGCAGGGCCATGTCTTGTATGCCTGTGTATAACTGACATTTTCTAGTATATTGTAATACAATGGTAAGCACCACATATAGACAAATTAATATCTATTATACACAATTATTACTTTGGTAGTGACCACAAGAAAAAACATCTAAATTCCTAATCATGCTGTTGATTGAATACTAACTTCCAGTAGGCTCTGTGCTTACCTATTTTACCAAATTACAGCTAGAAGCAAAGAATAGCATAGAGGAGGCCTTCACCCAAAATCTTAGAACTAAATGATGGCAATGGTTTACTCTATTAAGTTAGTCACATTATTAGTCAATTTAGGGGACAAAACATCCACCAAACCAGTTGTCTGACTAAATTATATTACAGTTTAGTAAATATAGATAATATCCAATATTATATATAATATTAAATGTATAATATAATATATTAATATATTTTCATTCATTCATTTGGTCAGCAAAGATTTATCAAATATCAACTATGTACATTGAACTACATTAGATGCTATGAAACACAATCCCTGCCCCATAAATACATAATTGCGTGTGTGTGTATATATATACACACACACACACACACACACACACACACACACACACACACACACACACACACACACACACATATATATATAATTATGGTATAGTAAATTGTTGTTCTTGTTCATTTTTCATTCTCAAAGAGAACCAATGATATCCAGAGGGTGATATCTTGCCTTGCAAGTGAGTTGGATTTGGTATAGTAAATAGGAATAATCTCAAAACAGGAATTCTACCTTAACTTTCTGTATTTTGAAGGGTATTGGATAGACAAAGACAAAAAGTTTTGAGGGAGAATATATTCCAACCAGTGTTCTGCTCAAGACTGACTTGCATTTTTTTTTATTTCTTCAGGGTGAACGAGGTCTTCCAGGTTTACAAGGTGTCATTGGGTTTCCTGGAATGCAGGGGCCTGAAGGTCCACATGGGCCTCCGGGTAATAAGGTAGGACAAATCGAATGGCTATTAGATCCTATGATATTAATAATTCCTGCCATTATGAACATTAACAAGGCAATTTTACTTTCTTATAGGGGGATGCTGGAGAACCAGGACTACCAGGAACAAAAGGAAC
The DNA here is from genome assembly GCA_011680675.1 of Gymnobelideus leadbeateri. Taxonomy (NCBI): domain Eukaryota; kingdom Metazoa; phylum Chordata; class Mammalia; order Diprotodontia; family Petauridae; genus Gymnobelideus; species Gymnobelideus leadbeateri. The sequence goes on along the minus strand of WOXC01004762.1, from coordinate 871,278 downwards.
AAGAGTGAGTATAATAGTCACTTAAGTTATGTTACTCACTATGTATTGAGCAAAGCTTTAGTGGGGTAGAAAAATGAATCATTCCAGGGTTTTTTGGTTTTTCTTTTTTGTTTTTGTTTTTTTAAAATCATTTAATTGAGATGTATCTCCTCTAATCTTTGAGTGAACACTCAGGACAAAATGTCTTCTTTCATTTCCTCCTATTTTCTGCTGTTTCTTCTTTCTCCTTTCTTCACAAAGTTCAGATAGGGCATGGATTTGAGGAGTAGTTGTTAACGTTAATGTTGGAATGGTTAAGGTTGGTGGTAGGGAGGCTTTCTAATCCCTCCCACAATTCTGTGGTAAAGAGCTCTTTGAAATTCCTTGTTGCTAGTTCAGTAATTTAGTACATTCATTTATCCTCACTTTTCTCCCATTCTCTCTTTCTTAAATTCCTATTAACAAATCTTTGACTTTGGGAGATGATATCACTAAATTAAAAAATTTTCATTGTGCAGTGTGCATATATTGTTAAGATTAAGTATCATTTTCCAAGATAAAGTAGCTAATACTTTGAAATGTTTTCCTAATATTTGAATCCTGTAAAAAATACCAAATTTTTTAGGAATTTTTAAAAGCAGCGAAGCATTTGAGATCAGTGGCTACATGTCTCAATTCTATAATTTATGTAATATATATGCATATCAATAAATAATAAAACAACATAGGCATATATAAAATGCTAGCTACCTACAAATTTTAGGATAACATTTCGCTTATATTGAAGTTAATACAAATAGTAGGTATTTGGGGCAAGAGCTCTTGAAATATTCAGAGCCAATTCCTTTTAAGGCACAAAAATCAATACTATTTCCTGAATAAAATTGTCCTATTTTGCTTCTGAAAGGGAGCTCTTCAACTATATGATAAATTTGTTTCATTATTTTCATCGCCATATTTATAGATTTTAGCATGAATTACACCTGTATTTTGGACTAGAAATTGCAAGTCCAAAGTTCTGTATGCATGCAGGAAAATCAGTGATGATCAATCTAATTTATGTATTTGGCAAGCACGGGTGATATTCTATCTAGATGGACTGGGGAATGTCCCTGCTCCTGATAACAGGGTTTCATTCTGCCCAGGTGGATGATAAGGAATGTGGGTAATTTGTATTTAACACACCAGAAGGACTTTACTATAGTGGTATTTTGAATAAAGTGGGATGGAAATATTGTTGCTGTAATCTATTTTAATTCTGTTCTCTTTTTTCTTACTTACAGGGGCCACCAGGCTCCTCTGGTTATCCTGGGAACCCTGGACTTCCTGTATGTATATCAGCTAAATATTTAATTTTTAAAAATTCTGTTACACAATACCATTATAAAATGATTGCTATATTATTTACTTTTTTATTTTGTTAATTGCAGGGTATCCCAGGCCAAGATGGTCCACCTGGACCTCCTGGTATTCCAGGATGCAATGGTACAAAGGTAAGTTGGAGCCAGATTTTATCTCTTTTGTGAAATTTTGAGTAACAATAGACAGAGAGTCAGAGACAGAGAGCAACAGACATTATTGTGTAGTGTAAATAATCAGTCTTGGAGTCAGGTGCATCTGTGTTCAAATTCAGCCTCTGACACATTAGGTATGTATGAGTGCCTCAGACAATTCTCTTAAGCATTGGTAAGGAGATTTTCTTTTTCTTTTTTTTTTGCATTGTAGCTCTTTTGTTTTTTATTAAATTGATTTTTTTAATTTACTTTTAGTTTACAACATTCAGTTCCACAGTCCCTTGAGTTTCAAATTTTTCCCTCTCCCTCTCCTCTCCACTCCCCCCATAACTTCTATGAATCTAGAATGCTTTTATACTGCTATTCCATTTATCAGGAAATGATGAGGTATCATTAACTAATACTAATTAATGATAATATTGATAACAATAATATTATAATTTATATTAATAATTAATGTTATTCATTATCATTAACTTAGAATTAAGAACATGTTTCTGTTCTTTTTAGGGTGATAGAGGTCCAGTGGGTCCTCCTGGTTTGCCTGGATTTTCTGGAATAGCAGTAAGTATAACATTTAAATATGATATTATTTCTTTGATCATGTCTCATCTCTTTTATTTCTCTCCTTGTCCCTTCTCCTTACCTCCGCCTCATTAGTCTTCATAGTCTGATAATTGTGTTTTTTGTTTAAAAATAAACTAACAGAAACCATTTATTTTCTAGGGCCCTCCTGGATTGCCAGGAATGAAGGTATGTATCAGTTAATGAATTAATTAACTGTAGGTGACCTGATTAGAATATTTTATTTAATGATATTTAATTTTGAAGAGTTTTAACTATGCAAATCTAAGTTCAACATAATTTTGATAAAGTAAGATATGTTCATAATAATTAATAGATATTGTGTTGTGTTTTAGAAAGTATCAAGATACCTTATTAGGAATCAAAGTAATTGGAATCTCTTAAGTGGTAAATTTTAAATCCATTGGAGATTTATAATTTTCCTATGTGATCTGACTGTGTTTGTTTTTTTCAGATCCATCTGTTTAGAACTATCTTATTCATTCATTGACTAAAAATTCCTTAATAGCTCCATTTGCATACAGTGTTCTTCCCATTCCTCATCCAAAATATAGATTAGTTCTACCATGAATGTAATAATTACTCAGGAACCAAATATAATTAAATGATAAGTATTTGATATCATAGTACTTTTTATTCAGGGATCTAAATCATCTTGTTTTCAATCATAATCTATTAGTTACTGAAATATATTAGAATATCCATGACCTCATCAATCAATCAACCAGTCAACAAGTTTTATTAAGTTCTGACCCTAGCCAAACACTACGTACCAGTAGTACAAATCACATTGCATCCACACCCTCTCATTCTGTGTGATTTTTTTGCCCAGTGCCTTCCCATAAATCCTCCGAAAAGGGTTCTGTCCGATACATTGGAGTCCTTCTTCCAGGTCTTTTACATTTCATCACCAGTGCAGCAGCATCCAGGCTGACAATCGTCTTGCTAAGTTGACATGACCACCTGGTATCAGTCATTCTATCTCATTTTCCCTTTTGTATCCAAGAGGACATTACCCTTGAGATACTAGAGAGATACATGAGAGAATAGAGTAATTGACTTTCTTTCCTCTCACCATGTGTACATAGCTGGACCAGACAACGATTTCACAGTCATCAGCAGATCCCTCAAACTGTATGCTACTCTTAGAGTGTTCATATGATGTCTCAGCAAACTTAGGGGAGGCAAAAGCAAATTATGGAGTAGTTGGATTAAAAAAATAATTTGTCTAAATTTATAATTAGAAATACCAATTTATTTATCGGAAAGAAATAACTATGACAGGAAGATAAAAAAGTTAACTAAGGAGAAATCTTTGTAACCCATGAAAATGAAAAGGGATAAAATGCAAGCATTTTTGCCCTCAGCAGCAATCTCATAAAGATGCATTATGAATATTTGTTATTGCTGGTTAGCTCTCACATAGCACTCTGTTTACATTACACTTTGTGAAGCCTCATGAACGCCTTGGCAAATGGATCAATATTCCTTGACCCATTTTTTTAACCTCATTTATTTTTGACTCTTCTTTTTGTCTCACCCCACATATCAAATCAGTTGCCAAATTTTGCTGCTTGTGTGTTTTTTAACCTCTGAAACATCTCTTGGATCTGACCCTTTCTATTCACACAGTCACCCATTTCATTAAGGCCCTCATCACCTATCACTCTGAATATAACAATTTTCCATTTAGTCTCTCCAACTCAAATCTCTCCCCACTCAAATCTCTCCTTTCTGTACAACTGCCAAAGTAATTTTTGTTAAGTGTAGCTTTTACCATGTCTCTCCTACTATACATCAACTCTAGTGGTGGTAGCCTCTAGGATAAAATAAAAACTCTCCTGTTTCATTGATAATGGCCTGGACAACCTGGCCCTAACCTATCTTTCCAGCCACATTATATATTATTCCTCTTCCTACACCCTATGTTCTAGACACATAGGCTTGTTCATTGTTTCTCACACCCAGCATCCCATTTCCCATCTCCATTCTCCACATCTTTGCACTGGCCATCCCCTGTGCCTAGAATACACTCCATCATTATGTCTACCTTATAGAAACACTATGTTCCTTCAAAATGTACTTCAAGTACCATACTCTATATGAAGTCTTTCTTGTTCTGTCAGCTGCTAATGCCCTCCTTTCCTTCTCTACTTTGACACTGGCACCAAGTCTAGTAAAGAACCTCCCCACTTCATGCCTTGATTATCAAAATAGCCTATTTCTAGGATTACCTGCCTCAAGTCTCTTCCCATTCCAATCCATCCTTTATTCAACCACTAAAATGATTTTTCTAAAGCACAAGTCTAATTGTATCACCCCCCTACTCAGTAAATTACAGTGGCTCCTCTTGCCTCCAAGATCAAATACAAAATCTTTTGTTTGGCATTCAAAGTCCTTCATAAAGTAACTCCTCTTTACCTTTCTAGTCTTAAAATTTTTACTTCCTGACACATACTCTTTGATTCAATGACACTAACCCTTTGGCTGTTCCACAAACAAGACGTGCCATCTCTCACTTTGTGTATTTTCTCTGATTGTCTCCTGCTCCTGTGTCTGGAATGATCTCCCTTCTCTGCTGTGACTATTGACCTCCTTGGCTCCCTTTAAGTCCCAGTTAAACTCCCACCTTCTACAGGAAGCCTTCCTCAGTGCTCTTATTCCAGTGCCTTCTCTCTGTTACCTCCTATCTATCCTGTATATAGCTTCTCTTTTGAATACTTGTTTGCATGTTGTGCCCCCCGATTAGACTGTAAACTCCTTGAAGGGAGGGACTGTCTTTTGCCTCTTTTTATATCTTCAGCACTTAGTGCACACAGCATCTGATACACAGTAGACACTTAATAAGTGTCGATTGATCGATCGATCGATTGATTTGATTCCTAGTTACCTTTTCTCTGTTTTACATTTATTATATATATATTTGTGTATGTCTGTATACATATGTATATATGTATGTGTGTGAATATACACATATATCTCATCTCTCCTGATATGATAAAGCAGCTGATCTCAGCTGCTTAAGAATAAGAATTTTTGCTATTCCTATTCTTATCATTAGGTATCTTTATCCCCAGTTCCTAGCATAGTATGTGGTACATATTAGATACCAATGAATGTTTGTTAATTGGTGAGTTGTTTTTATGGAGAAGAAGGCAAATTTCCTTGAAGGTTAATTCAGCTGAATAGATCATGGCGTCATTCAACCAGGGGCTGCTATTTCAAGTCCTTTGAATCAGCCCTCTGGACTTTTTTCTTGCCACTGGATTTCAAAGATTCTGCCTAGAGAACGAGGCTGACAACTTTATGCAACTCTTTCTCACTTGAATCCAACTCATGTGAAAGTCAAGATATCACCTGGTGATGTCATTGATCTTCTTTGAAAATGAAGGACCAACAACAATAATGTCTAAATGTATCAGTAAATAGTGTCATGGATCTATTCATTTCAGCAGCCTTCATTTGTGTGGCAAATCTCATTGATTATTAGGACAGACATAATGAATGAAACAACTAATGCATAGCCTAGTTCATGTGCATAGATTTTTAGTTCGCCATCCATAATAAAACTGTCTTACTTGATGGATTCTAAGTTGTTGCTTTTTCTGGTTGACTATCTCTGTAAGCTCATCATCATAAAAAATGTACTGTTTTTTTTAAATAGGGAGACCCAGGTGAAATCCTTAGTCTAATCCCAGGCATGCCATTGAAAGGTGAAAGGGGATTTCCTGGGCCCCCTGGACCAATAGTAAGTATTAGCTAAATAAATATAGCATGTATTTGAATCAATTTATTGATTTTATATTTATAATTTTTAACTTCTTTCTTTTTCTTAAATTTTTTTTAATATCACCAACATTTCTAACTATAACTTCTCTTCTCCTTTACCCAGAGAGTTCTTTATAAGAATGAGTGGAGGAGGGGGGGCTAGGTGGTGCACTGAATAGAGCACTGGCCCTGGAGTCAGGAGAATCTGAGTTCAAATTTGACCTCTGACATTTAACACTTACTAGACATGTGACCTTGGGCAAGTCACTTAACCCCAATTGTCCTGCCCTCCCCCTTGCAAAAAAAATGGGAATGAGTAGAAAAGAAAGATTTCTGAAAAGCAATTCAGAAAAACTAAATCATTGACTGAATATATTTGTAGTTATCTACATTCATAGTCCTCTTCCTTTTCCAAGGAAGATAGGGAATACATTTTCATACCTCTTTTTCAGGGATAAGCTTGGTTATTCTAACTACACTCTGTTCAGTTTATTAAAAGCTTTTCATTTACATTGTTCTAATGATTTCATATATTGTTTTTCTTGTTCTCTTTGTTTCACCCCTATCAGTTTACATATAATCCCCATGCAAGTCTGAGTTTTTCATATCATGGAGGTTTTTATGTAGTAATATTCCATTTTATTAATGTGCTACAATTTGTTCAGCCATTCCACAGTTAGTAATTGTTTCTATTTCTTTGCTACCACAGAAAGTATTTCTATGAATATTTTAATGTGTCTGGGATTTTTCATTCTGGCTGTAACTTTCCTTGAGTTATATGCCTAGCAAAGGGTACTCTAGGTACCCTAGGTCAAAGTGCATGGACATCTTTCATTTTTTTAGCATCATTCTAAATTGTATTCCAGAATGATTTGACTATTTCATAGCTCTGCCGACAGGTGTGTTAGAGTATCTGTCTTTCCATTGCCCCTCCAACACTGACTGTTTCAGTCCTTTATCATCTTTATCACTTTCTTCAATGTGAAGTGAAACCCAAGATATATTGATTTACATTTGTGAGGATGAGTTCAGTAGTTATTACTGGTTTATAATTCTTCTTTTGAGAGCAGTTTTTATACTTGGACCATTTATCTTTTTAGGAAGGCCTGTTATTCTTATGTATTTGTTTCAGTTCCCTAAATATCTTGAATTGGATCTTTATCAGAAATACTTGATGCAGATTTCCCTACCAATAAATTACTTTCTTATCCTAATTTGCATTGACTTAGCTTATTCAAAAAACTAAAAAAAATTCATACAGTCAAAAATTGTTTTATTTTTTTGTAAGCACTTATATACCTTGTTTCAGAAAAAATTTACCTCAGCTGCAGGTAAGATAAAAAAAAAACTGTCTCTTGATTTTTATGACTCATTTCTTCTTTCTAATAAACAGGGGCCAAGAGGAAATCCAGGTTTACCAGGCCAGGATGGTCCACCAGGATATTCAGGACCCCCTGTAAGTTATTACTTCCGCTATGTAACAGTAAAATTTCTTTGGGAAAAGCACGGAGAGAAGAGAAACCATTGTATAATGAAGCCTTATTAAAGTGTCATTAAATAGTCCACATCAAGGGATTTATTTAGATCAATATAACATTGTCTATTAATTTTGGTTGAGTAGACACTGTGAAACAGGTTACTTGAAGGATTTAATTTTTGTCATTCTTATAAAATATTTATGATTTAATTGCTTTTGCTCTGAATTTTCTTCTACCAGTTTGTTAAAACCCCTAGAGCTGTAGGAGAGAGAATTCAAAGTGATATTGCTTATGAGGAAAAGGGGATAGGGAATAGAATTTTGATTTCACTGGTACAGAGTATTCTCTGATGAGCAGACTCCCTCTATCAACACAGGTCAGCCCTTTTCCTACAGTTTATGGTCTTATAGCATTGACTAAATGACTTGGGGCAGCTAGGTAACACAGTAGATAAAGTACTGACCCTGGAGTCTGAAGGACTTGAGTTCAAATCTGGCCTCAAACACTTGACACTTATTAGCCGTGTGACCCTGGGCAAGTCACTTAACCCTGAGTGCCTCACCAAAAAAAAAAAAAGTGACTTGGCCAGAGTCACACAGCCAGTGAGGATCAGAGGTGTTACTTGGCCCCAGGTCTTCCTTACTCTGAAGCCAGTTTTCAATCTTCTACACCACACTATATACATATTTCCATGAATGATATATTCATAAATTACATGGCATTATATAGATAGTAAACAATATCTAGTGGTCATCAAGATTTTATGCTCTAAATAGGCATAGAGTTAAAAGAAATGCTTATCCTGCAATGCCACCTACTTAATGATATAGACAGTATATAGAACACAAGCATAAAAAGTTAAAATTTTAATATTAAAAAGAATTCGTGTTAAAATTCTTTATTTAATGTTGTAATTTTCATTTTAGTTTTATCTCTACCCATATATAAAAGGCTGTTATCTACCATTACAGTCCAAATTGAAGTGATAGCAAGGATTGGGATAAGTAATTACTTGGAAGAATAGTCAATGAAGTAGAGGAGTCACCCACCAGAACTGAGAACTATTTTTAATATGTTTTTAAAAGATTTACATCATTAAAATGTTTCCTTTCATAGGGTCCGCCAGGTCCTCCAGGACTTCCAGGTGAAAAGGTAAAGATTTTATGATGTTTTTTGTCTTTTACATAATTTTAATATGAAAATTGTCATAGTTCCAAAAATGTACTTTTTCCACCTGTTCCTTTAAGAAATTTTGTAAACATGCAATCTATTTCCCACAGACTGTAAATTCCTTGAATGCTGAGGTCTGGTTTTGCCTTTTCACTTAGCAAGCATAGTGCCTAGAATTTTGTGGACATTCAAAGGTCTTTTCAATTTATTTTTTAGTTCTCTGCTAATGACCTTAAAAAAATAATGTCTTCATAGAGATTGAATAATTAGTTATGACATCTGTGAAAATTTTGAGGCAGCCAAAATACTACATTACAGATTCAATTCATTTAGTGTCATTTATTTCAATTTTTTGTTTAATTTGGAAAGACTGAATTCCTATAATAATATAGCTTTAATTTTTAACCAACAGGGTCAAATGGGTTTGAGTTTTCAAGGACCCAAAGGTGACAAGGTAAGTTACATTTGATTTCAGAGTTTTTCCATTTCAAAATGTTTCAAAATAGTAGAGTATTTCCACTTTTCTCCCTAGTTTCTATACACAACAGACAATAAAAAATGTAATTGTCAAATTGTAACTGTTGCTATTATATACATGCATTTCTGTGTGTCTTTTTTTTAATCTTCCACATAATTTTTGATCTCTTTGCAATGAAAGTATCCAAAGATATATTGGTATGAGAGTGGGATGAAAACTAGGTTCTTATAGAGATAGATACAACATATTTTCATTAGCTGTTTTCTCTCCACTACAACTCACTTGGTTTAGTGTCATAACATGTTTGTTTCTTTGTGTAGTGTTGTGTTTGTCCTTTGTTTTCAAAGAGGACCATAGCATCAGGAAAATGATATGATCTGCAGTTTTTGAGTGAGGGAGGGTTGTGCAAGGTAACCAGCCTCACTTTCTCCTCCAGAGCCATCTGGGTCCAGTGATCAAATTCATCATGATGACTGGAGATGTGTGTATTTCCCTTCTCAAAGACACATCAAATCTAGTCTGCGCTGCGTAGAATCTATTTCTCACAGTACTTTTCACAAGCAATTATATATTTTTATATTCCACTGTCTTTCCTTGATTTAACCCAGCCCCTTGTGACCAGTTCACATAAAAATAGTATTTCTTGACACAACATAATAAATTTCATCATCTTAATAAAAAAAGTTTAAAAAGCATTAAACACTTGTTTTAAAAACTGATGATCTTAACTGTATTCAGGTGTTTTGATAAAATTCAGAAAGGACTCACTTTCCATGATATCAGGTACAGGACAAATCAAAAGAGAATTGACTCTTTTAAAAGAATTAAGATATAATAAAATAATGTGGACATTGTTCTGTTATCATTTTAAAGATTTAAGCTATGAAAAATTATATAACAGCAAAGGATTTAAGTAATAAATCAAGACATTTGTACAAGAAATGTTATTGATTTATAGTCTTAGAAAGGCAAGAAACATTAATACCAAACTCCCACTGTACTTTCATTCCTACTAAGGAATCTGGTAAATATGTACATGCACGCACGCACGCGCGTGTGCACACACACACACACATTTTAGCCAAAAATTTAAAACATTTATGCCTAGCTTCAGAAGGGTTGAATTAAAAACCCAATACGTATTTGTTAATTTGATTTGTTCTGTTAACTTTCCGCATAATGGCAGAACAGTATTCCCTGAGATTCTATGTAATATTATTCCATTATGTATATTTAACGCGTGTGTAGACACACATATATGTATATATATGTATGTATATATGTGTGTATATATATGTATACATATATATATATACGTATTTACATGTGCAGGACAGTTAGGTGGTAGAGTGGATAGAGTGACAGGCCTTGAATCAAAAACACTCATCTTCCTGAGTTCCAGTCTTGCCTTAGACACACTAACAGTGGAACCCTGGCCAAGTCACTTAACCATGTTTGTCTCAGTTTCTACATCTTTAAAATGAGGTAGAGAAGGAAATGGCAAACCCAAATGGGGTCATAAAGAGTCAGACATGAGTGAAATGACTGAACAACAATATACATATGTATAATAATCCACATTTAGGGTGGCTAGGTGGCACAATGAATAGAGCACTGGCCCTGGAGTCAGGAGAACCTGAGTTCAATCTGGCCTCAGACACTTAACACAAAAACTAGCTGTGTGACCTTGGGCAACTCACTTAACCCCAACTGCCTTGCCTTTCCCCCTCCAAAAAGCAAAACAACAACAACAATAATAATAATGATAATAATAATCCACATATAAATGAAAAGAGAGGAGGTCTCAAAGACAGAAATACCTAGATTTAAATCCTGCCTCTGACTTATAATGACTGAGTGACACTGGGCAAGTTACTTAATTTCTCAGGCCTGTAGGCTATTGTCAGAGTCTGTAGGTTGCAGAGAAGGTGCCAGCCTTCATTAGTAGAAGGAGTTTTTTGGATCTGTGAGTTCCCTAAATCAATGAACCAATGAAATAATAGATCTCTCTCTCTCTCTCTCTCTCTCTCTCTCTCTCTCTCTCTCTCTCTCTCTCTCACACACACACACACACACACACACACACACACACACACACACATCATCATCATCATCATCAGATATTTAATGATTTAAAAATCAAAATGAGGACCAGATATTTTTAGCTGAAGAATGTTTTGAAATACCTCATTTTCCTTCTTAGTATAATTATTTTTGTACCTAATAACCTCTCCACTCTTTTTTTTTTCAATCAATAGGGTGAGCAAGGTGTTAGTGGACCTCCAGGTGAACCAGGGCAAGCTCAAATGGGGAAAAAGGGAGATTTTGCTACTCAAGGACAAAAAGTAAGTATGCTAAATTTATTTTTTTTTCAAATGCTTTATTAACTTCTGGTTTACTTAATTCATTTCTGCCAGATTTTGGGTTACAAATTTTCTCCCCATTTCCCCTACCCACCTCCCCAAAATAGCAGTCCCCCAGGATATTCCCTCATTTTATTTCATATAAAATAGTATTATTAATAGTATATATATATAATAGTATTACATATATATATATATATATATATATATATATATATATATATATATTAAACATTTGGTTTTAAAACTTTGAATTCCAGATTCATTCCCTTCCTCCCTTGTCACCCACCCTTACTAGGAAGATAAGCAATTCACTATAGCTTGTACATGTGTAGCTAATGCAAAACATTATCATAGTAGATATATTGTAAAAGACTGATTATATTTCCCTCCCTCTTATCCCACCTCCCACTTGTTCTGTCCTCTCCTTTGGTGCTGTCCCTTTTCAAAAGTGTTTACTTCCAACTTCCTGCCCCCCAGCCTGACCTCCCTTCCATCATCCTCCCTCTCATCCCCTTCCCCCCTACTCCCCTGTAGGGTGAGATACCCTATTTAGTGTGTATGTCATTCCTTCCCTGAGCCAAATTCAGTGAGTATAAGGTTGACCCATTCCCTTATGCCTTCCTGTTCTTCCCCTCCATTGTACCTATATAGTCTCCGATAAAGACTATACACACACACACACACACACACACACACACACACACACACGTATGTATACCTGTACACATATATACAGACATTTACATATGCATTCATACATCCATATACCCTCCTATATAGACATATATATGTATGTATATACACACACACACTCACATTTCTATTCCCTTCAACTATTCTCATACTGAGAAAAGTTTCATGAGTGACTGTTTTTCCATATAGGAATGTAAATAGTTCAACTTTGATGCTTCCCTCCCCCCTTCCCTCCTGCCCTTCCTTCCATCATCCCTCCCATCCCCCTTCCCGCCACTCTCCTATAGGGTGAAATATCCTATTTAGTATGTATGTCATTCTCTCCCTGATCCAAAATCAATGAGAATAAGGTTTTGCCTTTTTGCCTTCCTGTTCTTCCCCTCGTAAGCATTTTCCCTTGCCTCTTCTATATGAGATAGTTTTCCCTTTCTGTCTCTCCCCATCTCCTCTTGTTATATTCCTCTCTCACCTCTTAATTTCACCTTTAAAGTATCATCCCTTCCTATTAAATTGGTCCTGTGCCCTCTATCTATGTATATGTGGATGTATGTGTGTGTGTATATATATATACACACATACACACATATATTTCTATTCCCTTCATCTATTTTCATACTGAGAAAAGTTTTATCAGTTACAATTATCATTTTTCCATGTAGGAATGTAAATAGTTCAATTTTGATAAGTTCCTTATAATTTCTTTTCCGTTTACTTTCTCATGTTTCTCTTGCTTTTTGTATCTGAATGTCAATTTTCTATTCAATTCTGGTTTTTTCATCAAGAATGCTTGAAAGTCCTCTGTTCCACTGAATGACCATATTTTCCCCTGAAACATGATACTCAATTTTGCTGGGTAGGTGATTCTTGGTTTTAATCCCAGCTTCTTTGACCTCTGGAATATCATATTCCAGGCCCTTCTATCCCTCAGTGTAGAAGCTGCCAGATCCTGTGTTATCCTGATTGTGTTTCCATAATATTCAAATTATTTCTTCCTGGCTGCTTGTAATATTCTCTCCTTGATCTGGGGGAATTCCAGAACCTGGCTATAATATTCCTAGGAGTTTTCTTTTTGGGATCTTTTTCAGGAGGTGATTAGTGGATTCTTTCAACCTCTATTTTGCCTTCTGGTTCTAAAACATCAGGGCAGTTTTCCTTGAGAATTTCTGGGAGGATGATTTCTAAGTTCTTTTTTTTGATCATAGCTTTCAGGTAGTCTAATGATTTTTCAATTATCTCTCCTGGATCTATTTTCCAGGTCAGTGGTTTTTCCCATGAGATATTTCACATTTCCTTCTATTTTTTTATTTGTTTGGATCTGTTTAATAGTATCTTGATTTCTCATGAAGTCACTAGCTTTCCTTTGCTCCATTCTAAATTTGAAGGAATGATTCTCCTCAGTAAGCTTTTGAGATTCTTTTTCTATCTGGCAAATTTGGCTTTTTAAGGCGTTCCTCTCCTCGTTTCCTATTTTTTAAGGTGTTATTTTCCTCAGTCAGGCTGTTGACTCTCATTTCATAACTTTCTTGCATTGTTTTCATTTCTCTTCCCAATTTTTCCTCCACTTCTCTTGTCTGCTTCTTAAGGTCCTCTATGGCCTGTAACCAGCTCATATTTTCCTTTGAAGCTTTTGATGCAGGAGTTCTGACTTCACCGTGTTCTTTCTTTGCCATGCTTTGATCCTTTTTGTCCGCAAAATAGGAGTCTAATGTCGGATTCTTCTGTTTGTTTTGCTTCCTTTGCCTGGACATGTTGCCACTCAATTACTTGACTTTTAGGCGTTTTGCCATAGTAGGACTCTGCCCCCAGACAGGGGAGCTTCCGTCCCAAACACTGGGGTTTTCTCAGCTGCTGGAGGTATTAGTTGGGTGCCCTCTCTGAAGCCTCCACATACTCGGGCAAGCTGGTCACACACCCCAGGACCTCCACCCTAGAATGCAATCCAGATCCAAGCAGGTTAAAGTAGGAGTGATTACCCCTCAGACTGGTCATTTGGTCCCCCTGTAGTCTGCAGGCCAGGAGCTGAAGCTGCAATGTGGCACCAGCTGAGCTGAGGCATCTCAGCAGCTTCTCCCACTGGGGGCAAAAGCTGATGCTCTCCCAACTAGTGGTCCCAAAGTCCACACTTCACTGACCTCTCACTTTGTCCTTCGCATCTATGTGTTGATAATTCTGGAAACGGCCACAGCTGCTGGTGCTCTGGAGTCCCTCCAGCAGGTGGCTGGCTGTGGCTGCCCTGGGGCTAAAACCCCTGGCTGGCATGGGGCTGGGGTCGGCTCCCAGAGCACTGTGGTGGCGGCTCCCTGCTGGTCTGCCAGGCTGTCCTCAGCAGGAGGTTAGCTTCTCTGTGTCATTTTGTGGGTTTTGTAGCTCCAAAGTTTGTTCAGAGTCCCCTTTTACATGGATTGGGGAAGGTGGAAGCTGGAGCCACACGGAAGTCCTGTTTCTACTCTGCCATCTTGACTCCGCCTCCCAATTATGCTAAATTTAATTGATGGCTTTCAGGTAGTAAGAAAACACAGTGGACATGGTTCAAAATCCTTTTGTCCCCCCAGAAACTGTCTTCCATTTTTCTAACGTTGTGTGACCCCAAGAGTCCAAATCCTGAGTCATACAAAGAATTTCTGTGAGCCTCACATTGATGTGCTAGAATTTGAGAAAGAGATTCAAATTCTAGAATGATAGCAAAATGTTAATATAGGAACTTCCCTCCCCCTTTCCAATTCATTTCTAGTAATCCCTTTCCCATGTATCCCGAAGAATTCTCTTCTTTTTTCCCTCCACTCCTTGCCTCTCCAGTTGGATTCCAAGATTTACTTGTGTGGATTTCCTGGCCTTATAAAAACTGTACCAGGGTTTGGGGACCGGTGTGGAGGCGTAGAGGGCAAACTCTCGACATACTATAGCAGGAGCTACAGCTATGTTTAAAAATTTGTGCTGGACTAACTCTTAACACCCATGTCTACAATCCTCTCCTCCTCTCTGCCCCCTACCATGGAAACCACAGCACAATTATTAATTCTCACGTTCAAGCTTCAAGGTTTTTTATATATATATCAGAAAAGACTTGTTGATCTTACTCTCCTTTACTAGCTATTAATACTAAAGCCTAAACATTCGATACAATTGTTTGGAAATAATCTTATGGATTTGTGTGTGTTTTTAATTCATTAGGGTGAAAAAGGAGAACCCGGACCTCCTGTAAGTATTAAATTTTAAAATATCTCTGCATGTGAGCAATCAGATTTTATTGATTACATGTAAATTAATAGATTAATTGTAGGCATATTTTCATTTTAAGTAAAATGTGACCTATGTTAAAATTGTCTGCAAAAGATAACACATCTATTTCTTTCCCCCCTTTTTTAAGGGACCACGAGGTGAAGGACAGAAAGGTGAACCTGGTAGACCAGGGCCTCAAGTAAGTATATTCCATTATATATTCTCCCATGAATCCCATTATTGCTTACGATCAAACATTTTTTCACTGAGCAGGGAGTCAAACAGTCGGAGAAACATGGAACTAGATAGAGTCTGTAGGCCATCTAGGAAGGCTTTTCTGAATGCTGTATAAATAGGTAATAATTGCTTTCTTGAAAGCCTCTAGAAAAAGGCTAAGAACCCTTAATATTTAAGTGATCTCAAAGAAGAAACAGTGATATTTTTCAGTGTTTCTGCTAAGGATACAATTCCCCTAGTCAGCAAATCTTAACACTTGAACATTAACTCTGATACTTCTCTTACTCACTAGCCCCTACCAACCATATATGTTTCCAAGTTCTGTCAGTTCTTTTTCATCAATCTTTTTCTCACCTGTCCTTTCTATTTCCTTTGCTACTGCCCTATTTTAGGCTTTCATTAACTTCTTAAAAATAGATTTTATTGATATCATTTGTCCTTACATTGCCTTGATTATTTTCTTCTGTATCTCTCCTTCATTATTTCATAGTTGGACTATTTCAATGTTTTCCTAGTCTCTCCAATGTCATTCCTATCCATTATACCCTCAACAGCCATGTCAAGATTATCTTATAGAACACTTGAAAATCTGTAGTGTATCCAAAATAAAAGCCAAACCTTTTAGATGTCTGCCTCCAATCTACATTTAGTGCCTTATCCTCCACCACTCTTGCCACATACTTCATAATATTGCCGTACTGTTTCCTGGTCTCACCATACTCTGACGTGTACCCATCCATTTGATCACATCGTCATGTATTCCTAGAATGTACACTTTTCCCTTATTTTCCTGTCCTCAAGGCTAGCCTCCAGTCTGGTCTTACCTGCTCATTATTTTCCTCTCCCTTCCTATGCTGAAATTAACGTCTCCTTTCTCGGATATCATAGCATATCACACTTCTCCTTTGCATTTAAGTTTAGTGGCTAGTCTCTCTTTGTATATAGTTGTATGCGTATTCTTGTTTGGTGAAAAGACTGTTGGACTAGGACTAAAGAGATCTAGTTTTAATGCTCAACTTTTGACTCTATTTGAGGCATTTAATTCACTTAACCTGTTTCTTTGTGTTAAAAAATTGTGGATATTTTTTATAACCTATCTTACATTGTTGCTGTAAAGAAAACACTTCCTAAGTCTAAAATTGTCATGTAAAGACCTGCTAGTATTACTAGATTATAAACTTCTTCAGGGCAAGAAAAAGTGTCGTTCATCTTTGTATCCTCAAGGATTTGACACAAGCCTTTGCATATATAGTATGTGCTTAATAAAAGTGCAATTGAATTGAGAGACTGAATTTTTTTCATCTTTGAATCATGATTTTACTGTCATAACATGGTTTTATACTTTGCTAATGGCTCATTTTCTGCTGCCTAGGGGAAAACTGGAAAAGATGGTGAAAAAGGAGAAAAGGGGAGTCCAGTAAGTATTTTCACAATGTTCTTTCATCTTAATATATGTGCATATACTCAACCTTTATAACATATCAATGCGATTGTTTCATCTGTCTATTTCTAGGGTTTTACAGGTGATGCAGGATTCCCAGGAATACCAGGCAGAGATGGTGCTAAGGTGAGAATGAAATTGCATTTGGATTTTAAAAGTTACTTCCATTGTATGAATTACTTTACAACTGTGCCTTTAAAAAAATAGGGGCAGTTGGGTGGTACAGTGAATAGAACACCAGTCCTGGAGTCAGAAGGACCTGAGTTCTAGTTTGGCCACTGACACTTATTTACTAGCTTGTATGACCTTGGGCAAGTCACTTAACCCCGATTGCCCTGCCTTCCGCCCTTCAAAAAGATGAAAAAATATAAATTAGAGGGGCCCTCCATTTTCTTTAAGTAGGGGAGCCAATAATATACTGAAGAAAAAGCATTATATCAAGAAACATACTAGTAAAAGACATTTTACTTTTCTTTTACATGTGTATAGTTTTTATTTTTGTTTTACACAACATGTCACATATTTTACTTTATTGTTATTAGAATTTAGAACAGGGGACAGGAGAAACACATACAAAAGGAATAATATATTAGTATGGTGATTTACATTAACAAGGAATATTTATCTACCTTAAATTGCAATCCTCACTTTGTGAAGTAAGAAAGATGTGATCATTATCTCATTTTAAAAAAATGAAGAAACAGACCTGGAAGGTCAAGTGACATTTATTCTCCAAGGTAAGTGAGAGAGTTTTTTCATTGTTTCAGGGCCCACCACACTTCTTCATCTTGCTCATTATAAAAGATGTTCATCAGATCTTTAAGGGGAAGCTTTGGGTGGTAGATGAATAGCTGGTCTCTGGCTCTGGGCCTCCTCTGTTCAATTCCATTCTCTGACACATAAAGGCTGTCTGATTTGGGACAAATAACAGCATCCTAGTGACCCAAGTGAACTTTATATAAACTACAAATTGCAGAACACTTGTCAATCTGTTTTGCTAGAGCAGATTTCCTGGCAAATTCCTGATACCCATAAAGTTACAGGTCAGACCTTCCCCCCTCCCTCAAAAAAAAAAATCAGATCTTTATCATGGTCATTGAAGAGTCGATTAATGAGGAAAAAAGATAGGCCAGAGAGATGCATTTTCAATGTTTGCCGAAGCCTCCCTCCAAAGAAGAAAGATCTAATCCATTCATTAATGCCAACCTCTTTTCATGGAATATGAACTTTGAAGGGCAGCTAGGTGGCTCAGTGGATAGACTGCCTGGCCTAAAGTCATTTTCCTGAGTTGGAATCTGGCCTTAGATAGGCACTAGCAGTATGACCCTGAGCAAGTCACTTAACCCTATTTGCCTCAGTTTCTACATCTGTAAAATGAACTGGAGGTGGAAATGGCAATCCATTATTAAATATTATTTTTATTCCTGAAGAGGCTTATTAATCAAAGAATAGTAATGAGATGTTTTCCAAAGTAAATAACTTACTTTCTAATTTGAGATTTAAGGGTTTTCGTATATTAAATTGACTTTAACAAATTTGCTTTAACAAATCAGTTAACCAGAATTTATTAAGTACCTACTATGAACCAGGCAGTGTGTATTGTACTAGGAATGCAAAAGCAGTACAGTAGATATAATACACTGGACAAAGGAAGATGCCAGTTCAAATCCTGCTTCAGACACTTGCTAGTTGTGTGACCTTGGGAAAGTCACTTTTAAGCCTCTATTTACTTCAGTTTTATTATCTGTAAAATGGGTATAATAATAGCACCTACCTCCTAGGGTAGTCATGTGGATAAAATGAGATAATATATGTAAAGTCCTTTGCAAACGCTAATGAACTATTAGAGACAAAAATATAAAAGTTCTTGCCTTCAAGGAGCTTGCATTCTATCAGGGCAGGCAACATGTACATATATAAATATATACATTTATACATAAAATTCAGACAAGTTCATTTGAGTGAGGGAGAGAGGAATTGGTAGCAAGAGAGATATCAGGGAAACCTCATGTAAGGAAATGACATTTGAATAGAGCTTTAATAAAATCTAGGAATTCTAACCAGCTGGAGGTACACAGAGGGTAGACTCTAAGTACGAGTGGAAGAGCAGTCTATATAAAGATACAAAGACAGAAGATGCACTGTCCTGTGTGAGAAACACCAAGAAGACTAGGCAAGCTGAACTGTAGAGTATATGGAGGAGTGCCGTGTAGAATAAGGCTGCAAGTACACAAATGCAGTAAGGTTACCAAAGGCTTCAAGTGTCAAACAGGGCTTTCTATTTTATCCTAGTGGTAACAGGGAATCAGAGGACTCTATTAAGCAGGAACATAACATGGCAGGAACAAATAAGTATTTCCCCCCCAAGAATGAATGAGCCATGGGGCTTATTTATAGACAGAAAAGAATGAACCAGAGCATAGGAAGAAATCTGCCTTAGGAGACAGGATGTGCTAGAAGGGTACAAGTCTAGGGGCTGACCTTGCTAAGAAGGGATATTTCTTTTTCTGAGCAAGAGTAAAGGAGGAGGAAATAGGGGATATTACCAAAGTGTTCCAAAGAATAGTGTAGGGGAAAAGAGGAAGTTCAAGGTTAACGTATCTGAATTCACGTGAACATTAGTTGATATCACTTATTTGCCAAGTACATTTATGTCCAACAGCTTATGGTTGATATTATTAATATTAATATTTCCTCAACTGCAAAATGGGGATCATAATTGTAGAACCTAACTCCCAGGGTGGTCGTGGGAATCAAGTGAGATAATGTCATGAAAAAATCATAATAATGGTTAACATTTATATAGTACCTACTCTATACCAAGTACTGTGCTAAATGCTTTACAAACATTGAGGTATTATGAAACTAAAAAGAATTTGAAGGCATAATATACCAATTCTATTTCACAGAAATAAGACATTTAATATCATCACCCATTACAGTGTAATTTTGCAATAATAAAATAAATTTGAATTCATTTATTTTGTAGGGAGACAAAGGACAAGTAGGCCCTCCAGGCTTGCCAGGCCCTGTAAGTAAAATAAATGTTCTATCTGTCTTTCTATCTATCTATCTATCTATCTATCTATCTATCTATCTATCTATCTATATTTTGATGCTTCCAGTTCCTTGATTTCCTCATTTGGAGTCTTTCCTCAATTGTTGTAGATCATAACTGCCAACATCCCTGAATAGATAGTCCCTGTGACAAAAAAAAAAAAATTCACTTTTCTACAATCATTTTGCTATAGAACCTTTTCCCCCTTGGTCCAACTGGTATTCAATTAACAGACACATAGTATCTGAGCTTAGTTAAGGCTACATTTTAGGCCTTGCTGGCTTGGCAGACTTCTGTGCAAATCTGCACACAGCATGATTGAAGAACCCAGGGTTACCTCCGTTACCTTCTGAGAGATCAGAGTAAGGCCTTTGTTAAGGTGAATGTCTATAAAATTGTTAAACTAAAGTGCAAGAGGGATAGGTCTCAATTGTTATATAGGAATCTTCCCAGGACTACTTTTCCCATCATCTTGGTTCTCTTTTATTTCATGGATTGCCAGTAATAGTTTATATTGTTGCACTCTACCCTTGAGAGATGTTTGTAGGTGAAGAAATGATCGATTATTGCCCTTCTTGGACAATGACGAAACTGCCCTGGTGTAATTTTTTTTCTTTTTTTTTAATAGTTAAAATATTTCCTGGTATTGCATGTGATTTTTAAAGGAAAAAGTATATGCTAAAAATGATAATTTTTTCATGCAGATTTTTTGTCAATTTTTATCTGACTTTTTTTTTTTTAGATTGTTACTTTCTTTTCTCTTCCAGAAAGCCTCAGGTCACCAAAAACACAATGACTTACTATAATGTAAAAAAAATAGTTGTGTGTGAGTGTGTGTGTGTGTGTTGGCTGATGTTAGTCTAAAGACACATGGTTTCATAGTTTTTCTTGAGCTTCAACAGTTTAGTATTTGAGAGAATGGTTTATTAGGTATAAGTAAAGGTCGGGGTTATGTTTCCTAGACCCTCCATCTCTCATAAGGCTGACTTTAAGCAGAAGCCCTCTTATGTTTGGTAACTCTTTACTACCCATTGACTTGTTAAAAAATGTAATGCCTAACATCTCCCATAAAGTATGACCTTGGTGAATTTATAAATGTTCATTTGTTACCTATTGTTTTAATAGAAAATCTATGCCATGGCTCAAATATGTGTGCTCAGATATCTCTTAGGCCTATTTTTTTAAAGAGAGAAAACAAACCAAAATAACATCATCAACTCATTGATATTGACTCTAACATCTCTGCCAAGCTGCCTGGCAGATTTAGGTATTAAGGAAACCTGAGAAATTTCAGATTCTCCACATTCATAGCTATTCTTACATGTTATTCTTACTCTTAGAGACCAACTTATGGTTTTACTTGCTGTAAGCAGGTGTTGAGCATGTCTTTGTTAGTTTTCAGGTAGAACGGTTTTCTTCATATTTGTAACTATATTCCTGATGGCATCTGTAGGGTCTAGCATTCATGGACACTTTTCCCTACTTTGATATAGGTGATAAGCACAGAACCAGGGGGTGAAAAAGGAGAGAAGGGATATCCAGGTGCTCCAGGACTAAAAGGTGAACCGGGTCAAAAAGGTGAGTTTTTTTAAAAAGTTCTTTCTGGTCTGAATTCATTCTTCTGTTGAAAACATTTGCATAATTGGCAGAATTATATAGCAAATACAGTAATGATTGAGATTTTGCCTTATTCCGTAAGCCATGTAACATTTAATGTGTGTTTATATTACAAGTCTATATTATAATTGCAAATTTGCATATATGGAAAGGGGCTTTTGGGTAGCACTTGATATGTGTTTTAGTGACTTAATCAATTGAATACTCATTGAATTTATTGTTGAAATTGAGCTGGTTCAGATAGGAGACAGTACTGACTGAGGTATAGAAGAGCATTGATCATCAATTATTCCCATTTTTCTGTTCTTCGGGGGGGTACATGAGGCTCATGTAGAATTGTTCCTTTTTCTTTACCTTTTTTGGGGTGCAATTTCCATATCCCCATTGACACGAGTATTTATGACTATAGAAGACTCGAACCAACCAAATGATAAATTTGACAAGCTTAATTCTAATAACTCCCTGTCTTTCTCCTTAGGTTATCCAGGTATTCCAGGCTCACCAGGTCCTCCAGGTAAAAATTCAATTTATAATAGGAATTTTTCTCATACTTAACCTGTTTTCTTCAGTGTGTATTGAATGTTATAGATCTGTATGGAAATTGATTTGCATATAGTAGAAGCTTAAATGTTTTTTGAACAAATAAATGAATTGATGAAAATTAATTATTAAAAATGTTTCTTCTGAGTAATTTTGGGGTGAGAGTAAACATGCACAATGTTATATGTTGGTATACTTAAATATATAATCTACTTTAATATAGATTATATGTATATATGCTTACATTACTGCAATGTCTAGTTGTAATTACATTATACTTTGAATATGGTTTCTCTTGTACACTTACCCTGCTCCAGAACCTGTAATGACCTTGCATTGTCTCTTCTATCAAATCCTGACTCCTGGCTTTCAGGGCCTTCTTTACAAATCCCTACATTACCTGTGTGACTTTATTTCACATTACTCCCTAATACAAAATCTCTACTGCAGTCAGACTACCCCATGTTCTTCCCTTTCTCAGCTATTGTGGGGTTTACTGCATCACTGCCAACTCTTCTGTGTGGAGTCCCTCCCCATCTTTCAAAGCCAGCTTTAACTCTGGCTTTGCCTGTGAAGCCTTCCTTGAATATTCTTGTCAAGACCTTATTTGTTCTGTGAAGCCCTCTGAATTCTAAGTTGTGCCATGTATCTTGGTACTTAGTTGTTTTCTTATTATTTCTTGTTTTCTATTTCAGTTACATTGAAAACTCCTTGAGATTGAGAACCCTGTCCATATTTCCTTTGTATTTTTGAAAACAGAACTATTGTCCTGAGCCCATGGGCTCAGGACATACAATATATGTTTGTTTGAATTACTAGAATCCAAACCATCTTCTTCACCAACTTGTTCAGTTCCTAAAAAAGTCTGTGATTTTGTCTATGTCAGCACTCCCTCCACAGACACAGATTGCAGTTTCTCCACACCTTAGTAGACTGATCCATCTCTCTCTCTCTTTCTGTGTCTCTCCCCATGTCTTTCTTTCCTTCTCTCTCTGCCTCTCTTTCTTATTCTCTCCCTCCCTTCTTCCCTCTGTGACTCTCCCCTCTCTGACTCTTTTCCTCTGTGTCTCTCTCCCTCTCCCTCTTTTTGTATCCCTTCCACTCTGCTTCTCTTTTACTTTCTCCCATATAGAGACTTATAATTTTAATTATATATTGATCTGGACTTGTAATTTCAATGGTGTAGGAAACAACCAGTGAGGAGATTATCATTACCAAAGCAAATAATTACTCAGACAATATTCTGACATAAAATCTTGAAGTGGGTAACCATAGTCCTACACGCCGAGACTGTTTCTTGTCTTCAGGCTTTTGATGCCTTCAAGCACACACCCGTTACATCTCTTTAGTCTCCTTATGTTCCTATCTCCAGAAAAAGCAGTCTGTTTACTATCGCTTTAATCTCAATTCTTCCTTTCATCTAATATGAGTTTCTACACATGGTATATGTTCTCCTTTACTATGTAGAAATTTAATATTTCTCCTATTACTGTCTGATTACAATATTTAGAGTATTTTTTCAGTTCAAGATATTGACTGCCATCTATACCTGCTCATCATGAAAATATCTATACATTCCTTCATACTTTTCTACATGCATGTTTTATATTTTATCCATTCAAGCTCATTTAACTAGGTCTTATCTCACATCTAATGTAGTGCCATATGCTTGTTGGCACCTAACACATTATTGAGTGATAATCTCTTAGGCATTTTCTCTTTCACTCAGTGTAGCAGCAACTATACTGGCATACCCAGGATGGCTACTTAGTACAGGTTCTTAGATCTGCTTTACTAGGAAAGATAGCTGTTCAAGGGGTCAACAATCTTTTAAAATCACATTCGCCAGTTCAGGGGAAAAGTCAGCACCTTAAACTACAGAGAAAATACAAGCAGAGAAATAAAGACCAATAGACAGGGCTCTGACTACCTGAATCAACTATATACTTTACATACATCCTTGGATTGAGAGAGCCTTTACATCTGAGCAATAGGGGAGCTCTGAACATATGGTCATTCAGAATCTTGACCAGGGAATCACAAGATCCTTCTCATAAGTGAGCTCCCAAAGTAAAATATCAATTCTGAGTATATATACTATGTATACATGCTTGTCAGAGCCAGAAGGCATCACAACCCTCCTAACTCAGTGGCTAATTAGAAATTAGCCAAAGGTCTGAAAGCCTTCCCACAAGTAAGCCTCCCCTAAGCAAGCTTCCCTTAATGGGTTACACTTGAGGCCTGTTAATGGGTATGGAAGTTCTTAAATGCCATTAACATTCCACTCAGTAGAGTGAAATTGTTTTGTTTAGATATTGTGGGGTTTTATATTTATTTATCTTTGTTTTTGTTTTGCAAGGGAAGGGGTTAGAATGTATTCTTTTATACTAATTGGTGATTTTTTGACTTAAGGTTACCCAGGCCCAGGACAAATTGGTGCTCCTGGCTTTCCTGGAGAAAGAGGAGAAAAGGGTGACCCAGGTCCTCCAGGACAATCATTACCTGGAACAAGTGGAAGAGATGGACCTCCTGGACCCCGTGGGCATCCTGGGCCTCCTGGCTTACCAGGCCATACAAGTAAGTTCCATTTAATTTTGTTTCCCTTAGAATTCACCCTGTTCTTAGTGACAGGGCTAGACAAAAAGGTGTCAGGCCTACTTATAACCTCAAACATAATCTGTTGATTAGGGAGTTAATTGTTTAAAGAATAAGGAGATGTATGTTCAAGATTTACGATTGATTAAAGGTTAATAAGAATGACTTGACTGTTAGGTAGGCATTTACCACTTTTAGAATGTTTCTGTAATACTATTCAACATGGACTGAAAGTATGTATAAGATTATGCTTTGATTATCATTTAAGGAGATTTAATTATTAAAAACATCAATAGTACTAGAATTAGAAGATTTTGATAGAAAAATAAATATAGATTTAAATAGAAGAATAAAAATAAAATGAGAAAATGAAAGGAACAGTTTACTCACCTAGGGAGCATTGTGGGTAAGAGTGCAGGGGCTCAGGGTGACCTCAAAGAAGTCATAAAATACAACCCTCTCGTATTATATGAAGAAACTGAGGGCCAGAAAAGTTAAGTGACTTGCCTATAGTCATAAAACTATTAAGTATCTGAGGCAGGATTTGAACTGTGGTGTTTCTGACTTTAGATCTAATTCTCTCTTTACCACTCCACGCTGCCCTCGCTATTAGCAGCAAACTACATTTGTTGATTTCTCTTACATATTTTAAAATTTTTTTCACTATTGATGTGATGGTATCATAATATAGAATTGGAAGGGACCTTATAGGTCATCTAGTCCACTCCCCAGATCTTACACGTGCATGAAACTAAGACATAAAGATGTTAGTGGCTTGCCTAAGATCACACATATTAAATGGTGTGTTGTTCGAGTCAAAACCCAGTCTCCTTTCCACTATGCCATGCTGCTTCTCCTGTATAAGTGTGTTTCTGCTAACTAGGTGATCTTCTCACTTCTTTTATTTGAATAAGAAAGACTAGATTAGCTAATGCCCTATCAACCCTACCCTAGCCCATTATAGACAATATAATATAAGCACAAAAATCACGAAGTATTAAGGGATAATTTATAAATGAGAACGTTTTATGTACACAATATGACAGGCAAAAAGACAGCTTACAGCTAATTGCCACTTTGAGGCACATTAATGGTTCATTAACCATGCACAAGTGAAACAGCCTTGTTTCGAATATTCTACTGAATTCCATAACTGTCTTCATTTCCCATATGGTTACAATGAGCTCTAGGCCATCTGTGCCTGCAAATAATCTTAATAGACAGAAACTGTTCACCATGGATCGTAATATTGATTTTTATATCTTGTCAGCTAGAATTTCTTTAGTTTTTGGTTTGGGTTTTAAGTTATTTTGGCTTGATTTACCCCTTCACCCCACATCGCTTTCACATCAGAAAGCACACAAGGATGCTATTCAGGTGAGGGATGATTGAAGGGTTCTCTGAAAAGTTTGTGAATTATATTTATGTTATCAGTCACGCTATTGTAGGATTGTGATCTATAAAAGACTTAGTAATAATCTAGTCCAGTCTCTCTCTATTTTGCCGTCAGCTCTCATGGACTCTCTTTGTAAGACCAATAGATGGATTTGAGAAAGACAGTGTAGTATGTTACATACAGTCAGGAAGACCTCAGTTGATATCCTTCCTCTAACTTAGTAATGAGGAGAAAATCGGTTAACCATAAGCCTCAGCATATCTCTAGGGACAGTATAAGAATATTTGTAGTAACTAGTAGTTTGTCATGAGGACCAGATGAGATAACATGTGTACACTGCTTTGCAAACCCATGATATAAATGTCAATGATTATTATCAGGTTTGAGTAGTAACAACTAAAACTTTATGTCAGTTACTAATATCATGCTCTTCACAGTGAAGTAATTTGGGAACTGATTTTTGAAGCATGATAGTTTATTTTTACTTTCTTTAGAACCTATAGGATCCAGTCAATTATGCTGGAAACAAAAATGAAGAAAGTTGTAAATTAGCAGAGAGGGCAGGCACCCATCTAAATTCAATAGCTCTGGCCGACTAGGAAGAATATTGAGAAGTAATTGTCTTCTAGGTTTTCTGACTTCTTGTCTTTTAATGAAGAGAAGTCACCAAGACCCACCAGTGCTGTGTCTACCTCAGATTTAACTTTCACTGCTGGATGCCGGGTATACTGGGCAGCCTAATTGTGACTCAAAGAATAGGATGAGAGGGATATTTTGTTGGGTTATCAAGTTGAAACAATGGAAGGTTTGCTCAGTGACCTCTGCCTGCTCTCCACCATAGAAAAGGCATTTGATAACTAGCTCTCCTATGTTGCTACTGTCCCTTGTCCCCCAATTATACACTTTGCAGTTTCCACCAGAGAGCAAAGTATAAATCGGTTTGATGTAAGGACTAGTGGCCAAAGAAATAATTGCAAAATTATTTAATGTATGACCTATCATACTTCAGGATCACCCACTACCTAGATCTCTCTGTCCCCTATTTACAGCATCACAGATTCAGAATTTATAGACTAAAGAAAGTAGAGCTGATGAGTTATTAACTTCTTGTGACTCTATTGGATGCAGAAGTCATCTCTGTGCTAAGAAACAAGAGCAACATTCTCCCTAATGGTTTATTCTTTCATTTTTCCTTGAATAAGTGAAAGAATAAATGTTCCATTTTATAAAGGGGAAAAATTGTCTTGCTATAGACAGAAAACAATACTTCTGAGCTAGCATCTATTGCAAGAAACCAGATGCTATTTGTTTGTCTTTAGTTTGTCTCCTGGTCTACTAACATAAAAAAGTCTTAGAATTAAACATCAATAATTGTTAAGCACATTACCATGATGTAGTATATCATGATTCCTTTAGGCTAATAGTAACTTTGTTTTAAGTTTATGCTGAAGGAGTACAAAGGAATTAAGGCATACTTTGTCATGGGATTCTAAATAACATATTTGTGGTTGTATTTTTCAAGTCAATGGACTTGATTCTTTAAAAATTCTAATAAATACATTTTTTTTGTTGTGTCACATTGGTGAAGGTAAAATGCCCTGGATGCTATCTCCTAGGAAATTTAAAATTTATAAAAACTAAAATTCTTCCTTGTTTTACTTCTAGATGGAATAGTGGAATGCCAGCCAGGACCACCTGGAGATCAAGGTCCTCAGGGAAGTCCTGGCCTACCAGGATTGACAGGGGAGATGGGAGAGAAAGGTAATTTATATTAGGTCTTGGGGATTTTTAAAAACTCAGTGTTCACATCTGATACTAAATTTATAAACCATGGATATGTGGGATGCTATAAATATACATTCTTTGAATAATTATCTTTTGCTTCTTCTTTCAAGGTCTCATTTTGAGCTTTTGAGATGAGAATGCCCTTCAAAAAGGGAAATTTTATAGGTCTTTGTTCTTTAGGGTCAGTATCCTTGTTCTTGTTTCCCTGCCATTCCCATGTAATTTTAAGTGAATAGCCCTCATGTACACAAATTCAGCAGACCAAACTCTGGGACAAAATGGAAACATTATCATACTTTTCTACTTAAAATTTCAGGAGCAAAAGTGTTGAAGAATAACACTGTTGCATTAAATTTATGAGAATTTTTTAAAGAAGCCAAAAAATGTTGAAGTCAAAAGCCCAGTTGTGCTTTGAACCCCGTAGTATCCTAATTCAATGGTATAAACTGTACAGGTATTGGATTGACATATTACTCTTTTTCTTTTCCCTTTTAACGAGGCAAATGTAACAGTTGTGGTGGGACATCTTTTAGCCTTTTTGGAACTTTAAATATAGAGAATTGTTAACGTTTCCACCTCAGAATATACATTTCTCCATGTTTGTTTACCCTTCTCCATATTCGTTATATGGATATTAACCAGCTATGAGTAGGTAGTTGCCACATTATTTTGATGCTCCAGTATGTCATTTCAACATTTTGACTTCTTTCTGGTGCTATCAACTAAAATCTCAGTTATTAATTCATACTTTCAAAGGAATGCTTACAGCATACTGTGACTATTACCCTGATTAAGTGTTTGGAGAGAAGAGGGCTAGGGAGAGAACAGGAAGGCTTCAGGAAGGGATGAGGTGGCAAGAATGTCTAATAGGTGAAATGGAATAGTGATAAACATTAATTTTTCCCACTTTTCTAATAACTGTTGTTTCTGTATGTTTTTTCCCCTGCTGTCATGCCAACACTTTGCTTAGAAACAAGGTAATTGAAGATTTCAGCTTTAAAACCTAAAACTGCAATCATAAGTGTACCTAAATTATCAAAAGATTTATTTTCTTGGATTGAATAATTATAAACAGAGGGAAGAATAAGTTTTTTCATCATCTCTATAGTGTCATATATTTCCTTTTCTTCACTAGCCCTTAATTTCAGATTGCCCCACTGATTGTTTTTCTTTTCGATTATTATCTATTGGTCAACAATTTTTGTTGGGTCACTCTGCCATAATATAGCTCATATAAACAAAATAAGCTGAAGGAGAAAAAATAATTAGAAGTTTGTTTGGTTTTTACAGTAGATAAAACATCACGAGGAATAAAATAGTTTATCCCCTCCCCAAAAGCCCACGAAAAATAAGCATCTTTAGCTACATAAAGATATATTGCTTCAGGTTTTTTTGGGTCGGGGGAGGGGTGTTCCTAGTTTTTGTAGTTGCTATTTAGAATTGTTAGAGCAAAAAATTAGGTTATATGTGAAACATTGTTTACAGAATAGAATGAAAGTATGGGTAAAAAGTATCTTAGTTTTCCATGGAAGAAAAAAGAGGCTTGTACAGGGAGATGTGCCAATTTTATTACTCATTAGGAAATTGATTCAGGTGTCCGCCCCCCCCCCCCCAACAAAGAGGCAATCATTTGGAAAATCTAACAATCTGTTTCCTAATAACAGTGACCTATTTTTCTATTCTCTCAGCATAGTGTACTGAGGATTTCTTTACATATAATCCACTCACATTGTATATTCATTTTATTTTGAAGGTGAGAAAGGTCAAGGTTGCCTAACCTGTGATATAGATGGACTTCAAGGACTTCCAGGTCCACAAGGACCACCAGGGGAAATAGGTAAAATAATTAACTTTGACTTTGATTTGTTTAGTCATATCTTGGGCACAGGGTATAACATCTCAAGGAGCATTGCCCTTGGTCAGAGAAATCAATAATCACCATTATGGCTTCTCAGATTTCTGGCTTATTATATTTTAATCTAATGAAGAACAGAAAATTTTGATATATTTTCCCACAAAGAATAAAAAAATAATATTGTATCATTTAACTTCATTACAGCAAAGAATCTCCTGATATCTAAATAGCTATAAAATAAGTGGTTCATAGAGACTGTTTTTACACAGTCCAGCTTGATGAATTTAATACTTTTACCAAAAAAATGAATAACATTTTCCTCAAGAAGACATCTATTCAGAAAAAGAAGTTACTTATAAAAACCTGCACCAAAGCCATTTTACGTGGTCTTACCCGAGTGCCTCTTCTCTCGTTCAGCTTGTCTAAATTTCAGGATAGTTGTAGTTTCCAGTAGGAACTTTTATTATAAAATTTGTCTCAGAACATCTCCTTTGTATAAAGATGTTCCTGCTTTTTAATATTGAATTAGGGATTTTAATGTAGAAAAAATGTGATATTTTATTTCATTTGAATCATTTGATGTATTCATTTTACCTCCCACCCCATCTTTTTGTTTAGGTTTTCCAGGACAGCCAGGTGCCAAGGGAGACAGAGGCTTACCTGGACATCATGGTCTTGAAGGGATGCCTGTAAGTTACCATTTTGAACCTAAATCTGTCATAGAAGGTGTCAAATGAGAAATGGTGATCAAGTGAAATAATATTTATAAAATGCTTAGCCCAGTGCCCGGCTCATAGTAACTACTTAATAAATGCTTATTTCCTTAAGACAAATTGCATGTTGGCATTTTTGTTGCGATTTTGTTTCACATCAAATTGGAGAAATGCAGTATTTCTGAGTGATCCAGTCACATCACTTTTCACCTTATATGAGACTGGTTGACTCAATTTCAGTCAAAATTGAGAAAGAAGTCAACTTTTTTGAAACCAAACCAGATGTTCCCATTTGTTTTTTACATTTTCACAAACCTGGGCTTGGTGTTTCTATGCATTCATAGATTTGAGGGTTATTGCACCATCTTCTGGTGGAATACTTGTATCTGCATTTTTATCAATTTTTTTCTGAAGCAAACAAAGTGTAGCCTGGTGCCCTCCAGTGGTCTTTTCAAGCAATAGTCATTTCTGGTTTTCTATTGCATTTACCTTTAAGCAGGACCATTGCAATGGAAAACCCAAAAACTTATTAGTGAATAGGTTTGAGAAAATTTCTTGGTACAAAGCTGGGGAACTCAACTTACATCATTCTTTTTCCAAGTATTTGCCATGCTTTTCTCATTATACTCTGTGTCAACTCAAGTTGCTCTATGAAAACCCTGTGGTACTTTGGAAAATCCTTGTAGTTAATGGTAGAATATTCTAGCTAAATTTCATTCTTACTTACTATTCAAGAGTGGGTTGGTGGTAATCACCATTGCATGAAACCTAGTTAAACATAATATCAATTCTCTCTCTAGCTTCTTACAAGAAAGAGTAATTGAGAAAACAAGAAAAAAACAAGTGTCAGAGACTATTTTATTATTAAAATAGTACTACTTTCTAATGCAATGAAATCTTATAATTTTATTTCCCCAATTTATCTGTTCCTTCTGTTCAGTTTAAACATTAGCTAGTATCGTGATTCCTTATTGTACTGTTGTTAATTTGAAAAAAATGAAATCTCTTTCATTAGTCTCCTCTGATGTAGCAGCATTTCCCAAAGGAATGTAAATTGGGCAGGTGTTTTCTTAGACTGCTGGAAGCTTCTGTGTGTATGTGTATATATGGGGGGGGAGGGTAGGAAACTCAAGTGAAAGTGAAACAGCTAGAGGGAAACAATCATTTGTTTCCTTTTGAAGTTAAATCTTTGCCTCTTGGTATTCTAGAACCATCCTGGAGCCTGGGGAGCTAAACTAGGGGTTGTGATTGTTTGAAGTGTTTCTAAATAAATTAAAAGTTTAACTGAACTGGGGATGTTTCCTTTATGGTGAATAACAAAGACAGAAGAACTTTGAGTGAATGTGAAAAGGATGGTTTTACTCTCAACTCACCTCCCTTTATCTGTTTTTCTTCTGAGGCAACTGGTAAAATTCCTGCTTAAAGTCTGACCTGAAATCAGTCCTGCTGCCCTTGAAAACCTGATTTAAGGAACCAGAGAAGTGGATGGGGGGAAGGAGAAAGAAAGAGAGAGGGGGGGAGAGAGGGAGAGAGAGGGAGAGAGAGAGAGAGAGAGAGAGAGAGAGAGAGAGAGAGAGAGAGAGAGAGAGAGAGAGAGAGAGAGATTTTCAGGTTGAAAAGAGGACAGAATGAAAAAGGAAGGTAGGAAAGGACAGGGCCAACGAGGGAAGAATACCAGAAAATCAGACAATGAACATTACACAAAATATCAATAAATTCCCATTGCTTCCTTCATTAGGACCTAATTTGAGTACATGATTAGAGTATATGTATGACTAAGTCTCTTATAATGAAGAATTTAAAAACCAATTTTTTAAAAAATCCCATAATGAAAAATCCTGACTCTTCTATCTATCTGCTAAAAGACTATGATTACTTTTTTTATTAATAAACATTTGTTGAAATAATGAATTTAATGATGACAATTTTAATGATAATAGCTAGTATTTCTATAATACCTACTATGGCTAGACACTGTGCTATATTTTACATATATTTTTACGTAGCTTTACATATATTATCTCTTGTGCTTATGACTGTGCAACAATAGCAGCCACCAAGGGATCAGTAAAACGTAATGGGTTGGGGTAGCTAGGTGGCACAGTGAATAGAGCACCAGCCCTGGAGTCAGGAGGTCCTGAGTTCAAATATGGCCTCAGTCATGTACTACTTACTAGCTGTGTGACCTTGGGCAAGTCACTTAACCTGTTTTTCCCCTCCAAAAAAGAAAAAAAAACCAGCCTAATGGTTTAATGCTTTAAAGTTGCAAACTGGTATATGTTCTGAGATTTCATTAATTGACTAAGTAAGCTTTCTCAGACATTTTTCTTTGAAAACACAGTGTTTCTTGGTGATATTGAGCAGATATATAGTAAAATATACAAATATTCAAAGTGGGGAGGAAGACCAGAAAAATAAAATCTAGATTCTTTTTCCCTTTAATAGAATGGGGGATTTCCACTACCAATAGTGGTTAAAGGGACTTAGGTGAAACAGTACATATAATACCTAACTTTTATATAATTCTTACTATGTACCAGACCCTGTTACATGCTCTTTTCAATTATTATCTCATTTGATTTCTCATCTATTTAATTATTATCCACCTGTAGCTCTATTGATATATATATATATATATATAGCTCTAAATACATAGTTCTATAGATTATATATTTCATATATATGTGCATATGTCTATATATAGTTCTATAGATAATTCTATAGATACTTTATATATACATATATGTACATGCACACATCTCAGTAACTAGACTTGAACAGAATTCTCTAAATTGTTCTATGAATAATAACTTTTAAAAGAAAACAAAGGAACTTGCTTTACCAAGATTTAGATGCCTCCAGATTTAGTCTAAGACACTATATGCTGGTGTATGTACATTCCTGAGTTGGTAGTCTTTGTCCTTTAATTGGAGAAGGATAGCTAATGATTTCTGGCATGTCCATTTACCATTCATTCAGTATTCAAGCAACCAATATCTGTTAAGTGCCTAATGTGTAGGAAGTACTGTGGTAGACATTAGAGATACCAAGATAAATACACAATAGAGTGGAGGGCACACTGGATTGTGGAGAAAGAGGAGCTAGGTCTGAATCTTTTTGGACAAGTCCCCTTAGTGCCCCTTGGCATCAATTTCCTCCCTTCTGAACTGAGATGTTGAACTAGAAGACAGCAAAGAGTCTTCCAGGTCTAAATCTATGATTTTATAAGAACCTGATCCCTGCAAAAGGAATTTTAGAGAACATGGCCACAAATTGGCCAAGAGAATTATTCTGTAGCTATTCCCGGTCTACCTAAACATGTACTTTGTGTTTTATATAGTTCTACTGACTATCTGTTTTTAAGCATTATATGGTCTTCTAGCACACTGATATACTGGGCCCTTTAGTATAGTGGGCAACCCCAAAACTAAGGAGAAGATACTTACACACTTCCCAGGATCCTAGAAATGAGCTCAGTCATGTTAGTAATTGTGTCCTAACTATTTGACTGTTAGCAATAATACAATTTAGGAAGTAGCAAATAGACACTTACCATGGGAAGGACAATATCCCTTCCTTACTGTAAACCAAATGCCTCCATTGAAAAGTCCATGTATCCAAAGAGATTCCCCCTTGGGGAAAGGGGATGGGAGTGGTGAGAAATTATACCTAGATACTGTACTAGAGTATCCTCTGAGATTAAGTTTAACAAAATTACCCTAAATAAGCTAGAAAGCAGAAGCTGTTTCTCAGTGCTAAAAGAACAAGTAATTTGTATTTATTTTGGTCATTTGAAACACTTGCAATTTCCTTGAGAATCCTGAGTTCTGAAGGCTGCTGGATGAGAAAACATCTGTGGGTGTGCACATTCCGAGCAAATGTGGCTTTCCAGGAACTGAAAAATGTGTTCTAATATGCGGCTCTTGGGAAAGTAAATTCTATTCTGCTGACTGCTTATAAGTGACTAATTATAGAGTTGACTGAATGTTGGCTTTCCAGTTTCCACACATAGTCCTGAAAGTTCTTATCTCCTAGAACAAAGGGTATGAACATAAAAGGAAACCTTTACAATTTTAGTAATGACTACCCTGAGAAAAAACATGTCTGGTCTCACCTCTCATTGAGTAGTCTCCAATAACAATTGAAAATGGGAAACAGGCACCCTTGCACTTTGGATTTAAAAGCCCCACAAAACATTTGGCACCACACAAGGAAAAGACCCCCTTGGATATCTCCTTCTTTGTCAGTACATATGCAAATATTCTTTGACTGTTTTAGACCTTTTGAGAGAAAAGAAAAATTTAGGTTCTTTGCACATGGGCTTGCATTAAAATCTTCTGCATTGAGCTATGGGTAAAGTTCCATACTCTCTCTCGTATCTATTTTTGAAATGTCCAGTGGAGCAAGATGGAATGCTTTGAGAAATAATAGAAAGAAGGATCTGGGCTTTGTCACATAGTAACTTGTTCCATATTAGAAGATATTTTTCTAAAATACCACTTGAAGAGAATGTCAAATTTCTTATTTCATTGCAGAACACATTACTAGATTAATTAATTATTAGAAGAATGGATGCATTTAGTAATATGATTTTGTTTTATGATTACAGGGGCCTCCAGGTTTGCCAGGACTGAGGGGTGAACCAGGAGCAAAGGGAGAACCTGGAGAGATTTATTTTGATGTGAAACTCAAAGGTGACAAGGGAGAGCCAGGTTTTCCAGGACAACCAGGTGCCCCAGGAAGGGCAGGAACACCTGGAAGAGATGGTCATCCTGGTCTTCAGGGACCCAAAGGCTCACCGGTATATTTATTTCCTTATTTCAGTCAATGTACTTTAATTTGGAGCAAAGGGGAATAAAGAGATTTATCATTTAAATAATTATCTATTTTTAGCAAATAATTTGCCTAGTGTTCAGATATAAAGTTAGTGTCACACCTAGGAGAAAATGGTGATAATGATTGATTGCATGCTGAAGGTTAGGGAACAGGTCCTAGAAATTTATGATTTGGGAGAGTAGGAATGATTCTGAGGCATTTGATTGGGATATTAAATTTTAAGTACTGATATATTGTTTTTGGTGACATTTAGGGATATTTTCTCATTGTAATTAAGAAAAGCACTTGTGGGGCTAGAAAATTAATCTAGGCTGGAGAAATGTAGATTAATCTTATATCTTCAGCTCTCAGTCAAACTTGATAACAGAAGAGCAGGGGGCAGGGAAAGGATGGGCAAATGAGTATAGGATGCTTGGTTATCCCAAACTCCTAAAGTTTATGAAATGAACATGTATAATAGGTAATTTTCTTTTTATTAAAGGGTTCAATAGGACTAAAAGGAGAACGTGGTTTCCCTGGGGGAGTTGGATTTCCAGGGAGTCGTGGTGACATAGGCCCTCCTGGCCCACCAGGATTTGGCCTACCTGGTCCAGTGGGTGACAAGGGACAAGCAGGTTTTCCAGGAAGCCCTGGCTCACCAGGCCTCCCAGGTAAGTGGTTGGAACACATGAAGTATTGACAAAATTGCCACATGTATAGTATAGTAGAATGAGCAATGAATTATAACATGGTTGTGTCCCTAGTTCTGCTTCTGTTAAGACTATTGACAAATTGGCCTCTCCGGCCCTCAGTTTCCTCATCTGTAAAATTAGTGGATAGGAGTAAGTTGTCTTTGCCATCTCTTTCAGCTTTTAGATTTTATGAGTCTTTGTCCTTTATGTAGCTGAAGGAAGCTACCCCCTCCAACTAGAAATCATAGGCTGGGGCTTCCAGAGGGAGCACCTGCCATCTTGGGTTCACATGACAAGCCGTCTGAGTCTATACTTTTAAAACTATAACTCTTTGTATCTTTAATAGCCAGTGGACACAACTGGATGAAAACAAAGTCATTTACCAAGGAGGCATAGTAAGAAAGTAACTATGATATACTCCTCCCATAAACCTAGGGTATGTCATACCACAAATACACACAGTTTTCATAGGAAGAGTGGACACGAATTCGTAGTACACTAGTATTTTAATATACTCACAGAACACATATGACTAAGACAGGTCAAACTTATGGTACTAGGTACCCCTGGTATACTTTATGATCTTATGGTACCCATTTGCTGCTACCCCATTTGCATCTACTCTCCTGGGAAGGATGCTCAGCTGGAATCCTTGGGTATACTACTCCATACAGTTTAGATTCCAGATGCCAAAGGCTAATTAAGCCTTGAAGCCATGATTGGCTATGTTCTCTGCTGTCAGGGTCAGTCTCTTTCATGATGTCTGAATATTTCCATGATCAAAATGCTTAGACATTGTATTTCAAGAAATTATCAAGGAAAACGGTCCCAATATCTAGGATCCAGAGGGTAAAATGAAAACCGAAAGAATCCATTGATCAGTTCTTAAAAATGATCCCAAAATATAAACTCCCAGAAATATTATAGCCAATTCTAGAACTCCCAAGTCAATGAGAAAATATTGCAAGCAACCAGAAGGAAACAATTCAAGTATTGTGGAGCCACAGTCAGCATAACATAAGATTTAGCAGCTTCTACATTAAAGGATTGGTGGGCTTGGAAGATGATATTCCAGAGGGTAAAGGATCTAGGATTATATCCAAGAATCATCTATCCAATTAAAATTGTGTATAATCCTTCAGTGGAAAAAAATCAATATTCCATGAAATAGAGGACTTTTGAATATTTCTGATGAAAAGACCTGAACTTAATAGAAAATTTGACTTTCAAAAATAAGACTCAAGAGAAGCATAAAAAGG
This sequence comes from Gymnobelideus leadbeateri, assembly GCA_011680675.1. Taxonomy (NCBI): domain Eukaryota; kingdom Metazoa; phylum Chordata; class Mammalia; order Diprotodontia; family Petauridae; genus Gymnobelideus; species Gymnobelideus leadbeateri. Next base: position 834,025 of record WOXC01004762.1, on the reverse strand, counting down.
TAAATATGAAAGAAAAATCATAAGGGATTCAATAAAGTTAAACTGTTTAAATTCTTACATGGGAAGATGATTCTTATAACTCCTAAGAATTTTTATCATTATTAGGGCTGTCAGAAGCTGTACAAACATACCTCCTTTTATCATGCTTTACTTTATGTTGCTTTGCAGATATTGCATTTTTTAAAGTTATAATTTATTTTGCAAATTGAAGTTTTTTTTACAACCCTGGCTTGGGCAAGCCTACCAAGTGGCATTTTTCCAACAGCACATGCGCACATCATTTCTCTGTGTCACATTTTGGCAATTCTCATAATACTTGGTATGGTGATCCATGATGCTACTATTGTAATTGTTTTGAGTCACCATTAATTGTACAGTGGTGAACTTAACTGATAAATATTGTGTGTTCTGATTATTCCACTAATGAGCTGTTCCCACATTTCTTTCCCTTTCTTTGGTTCTCCCTATTTCCTGAGACACAATAATATTGAATAATACCACATAAACTTAGTTGATAAAGCAGGGGGCAGTGAGAAGATGGACTCCAATTTTTTTTTAAAGCAATTGGGGTTAAGTAACTTGCTCAAGGTTACACGGCTAGTTATTATTTATGCGTGGGTGCTCATTTTCTGAGGCCAGATTTGATCTCGTGTCATCCCAACTCTGAGGCCGGCACTCTTACTCACTGCACCACCTAGCCGCCCCTTTAGGGCAATTGGGGTTAAGTAACTTGCTCAAGGTTACACGGCTAGGTTTTTGTTTGTGTGGGTTAAGTGTCTGAGGCCGGATCCGAACTCAGGTCCTTGTGACTCCAGGGCCGGCACTCTACTCACTGCGCCACCTAGCCGCCCCAGGACCCCAATTTTTAAAAAAGTTTTACTCTGGGTAAAATACCATAAAACATCATCACTTTTGAGGAAAGTCAAAGTGAAAGGAGTGAAAGGAAAGGGGGAGGCACTGAGGGAGAGAGAGAGAGAAAGAGGGAGAGGGATGGATAAACGGGGAAAATAGGATGGAGTGAAATACGTTTAGTAATTGTAACTGTGAATGGAACTCAACCATAAAATGGAAGTGTATAGCAGAGTGGTTTAAAAACCAGAATCTAGCTATATAGTTTTTACAAGAAATACACCTGAAGAAGAGAGAGACATAAGGTAAGGGACCGAAGCAAATTTATTATGCTTCATCTGAAACAGAAGAAAGGCAAAGGTAGCAATCACTTTCTCAGACAAAGCAAAAGCAAAAATAGATCTAATTAAAAGAAATAAGCAGGGAAACTGAATTTTCTTAAAAGGTACCAAAGATGATGAAGTAATATCAATATTAAACACGCATGTACCAAATAGCATAGCACAATTCTTAAAGGAAAAGTTACAGGAAGAAATAGACAGTAAAACTATACTAATGGGTTATTTCAACTTTCCTCTCTCAGAACTAGATGAAGCTAACCAAAACATAAACAAGAAGGAAGTTAAAGAGATGAATAGAATTTCAGAAAATTTAAATATGATAGATTTCTGGAGAAAATTGAATGGGAATAGAGAGGAATATACATTTTCTCAGCAGTTTCTACACACAAGCTGAACATATATTAAAGCACAAAAACCTCACTGCCAAATGCAGAAAAGCAGAAATGTTAAATATATCATTTTCAGATCATAATGCAATAAAAATTACATTCATTAAAGGGCCATGGAAAGATAGATTAAAATTAATTGGAAACTAAATAATCTAATCATAAAGAATGAATGGGTCAAAGTACTAATTACATAAACCATAAATAATTTCATTACAGAGAATTACAACAATGAGTTAACATACCAAAATTTATGGGATGCATCCAATGCAGTACTTAGGGGAAAATTTTTATCCCTATATCCTTACATCAACAAAGAAGAAGCAAATCAATGAATTAGGTATGCAACTAAAAAACAACAACTAGAAAAAGAACAAATTAAAATTCTCCAATTAAATGCCAAATTAGAAATCCTGAATATTGAAGGAGAAATTATTAAAATTAAAGAAAACAACTGAACTAATAAAGCTAGAAGCTGGTTTAATGGAAAAAATGTAGATAAACCATTGTTAATTTTATTAAAAAGCAGAAGAAAGCAAATTGCCAGTACAAAAAATGAAAGGATGGATTCACCACCAATGAGGATGAAATTAAAGCAATTATTAGGAGTTATTTTGACCAATTATATATCAATACATTTAACAATCTAAGTGAAATGGGAGAATATTTACAAAAAATATAATTGCCCAGATTAACAGAAGAAGAAATATAACACTTAAAAAACCCCTATCTTAGAAAGAGAAGTTGAACAAGTCATCAATGAACTTACCCACAAAAAATCCCTAGGACAAGATGGATTCACAAATGAATTCTACCAAACATTTAAAGAACAATTAATTTCAATACTATGTAAACTATTTGGGAAAATAGGCAAAAAAAATTAGTCCTACCAAATTCCTTTTGTGACACAAATAATGGTGCTGATAATGCAAGAAAAGCAAAAACAGAAAAAGAAAACTATTGACCAATTTCTCTAATGAATTTTATGCAAAAACTTTAAATAAAATATTAGTAAGGACATCATAGCAATATATCATAAAGAACATACACAATGACCAGATGGGATTTATGCCAGGAATGTAGAGCTGGTTCAATATGAGGAAAATTATCATCGTAATTGACCAGATCAATAACAAAACCAACAAAACTATAATTATCTCAATAGATGCAGAAAGAGCTTTTGACAATATATAATAGTCATTCCTATTAAAAACACTACAAAATATAAAAATAAATGGAGCTTTCCTTAAAATAAGTAGTATCTATTCAAACCATCAGCAAGCATTATCTGTAATGGGGCTAAGCTAGAAGCTTTCCCAATAAAATCATAAGTGAAGCAAGGATATCCACTATCATTCAATATTGTAGTATGCATTATTGCCACTATCATTTTATATTGCACTAGAAATGCTAACTCTAGCAATGAGAAGAAAAATAAATTGAAGGAATTAGAATAGGCAATGAAGAAAGAAAACTATGACTCTTTGCAGATGATAGGATGGTATATTTAGAGAATCAACTAAAAAAACTAATTGAAATAATTAACAACTTTAACATAGTTGCAGGCTACAAAATAAACGCACATAAATCATTAGGATTTATATATATATATATATATATTTCTAACAAATTCCAGCAGCAAGAGATAAAAAGAGAAATTTCGTTTAAAATAACTTTAGACAATATTAAATACTTGGGAGCCCACCTGCCAAGACAAACCTAGAAGCATCATTACAAAATCTTTTCAAACAAATAAAATCTTATCTAAACAATTGGAAAAATATCAATTGCCAATGGGTAGGCTGAGCCAATGTAATAAAAATGACAATTCTACCTAACTTAATCTACTTATTTAGTGCTGTACCAGTCAAACTACCAAAAATTATTTTATAGAACTAGAAAAAATGATAAAATTCATCTGGAAGAACAAAAGGTCAAGAATATCAAGAGAATCAGTGGGAAAAAATGTGAAGGAAGGTAGCCTAGCAGTACTGATCACAACCTCTGTGACAAAGAGGTAATCATTAAAATAAGAAAACTCCAAATGAGATCACAAAGAATCAGACACGACTTAAATGACTGAAAAACAACTCAATCATCAAAACCATTTGGTACTGGCTAAAAAAAAAATCCAGAAATGAATCAGTGGAATAGATTAGGTACACAAATACACAGTAATAAATGACCATAGTAATCTAATGGTTGATAAAAGCAAAGATCCAAGCTTTTGGGAAAAGAACTCAGTATTTGACAAAAGTTGCTAAGAAAGCTGGAAGAAACTAGGTATATATAGACTAACATCTCACCAAGATAAGGTCAAAATGGGTACATGATTTAGCTGTAAAGGGTGCTACAATAAGCAAATTAGGGGAGGCAGGAATAGTTTAACTGTCAGATCTATGGAGAAGGGAAGAATTTATGACCAAACAAGAGGCAGAGAGCATTACAGGATATAAAATGGATAATTTTGATTATATTAAAAAAAAGATCTTGCACAAACAAAATCAACATAGCCAAAATTAGAAGGAGCACAAAAAATTGGGGAAAACATTTTATGGCAAGTTTCTCTGATAAAGGCCTCATATATAGATAATTGAGTTAAATTTATAATAATATGAGTCAGTTTCAGAAGAAGAAATCAAAGCCACCTATAGACGTATGAAAAAACACTCTAAAACACTATTAATTAGAGAAATGCAAGTTAAAACAACTTTCCATTGCCTGTTACTTCACACCTTTAAGATTGGCTAATTTGACAGAAAAGGAAAATGACAAATATTGAAGGGCATGTGGAAAAATTGGGTTGCTAATAGTTTTGGTAGAGTTATGAACTAATCAAACCATTCTGGAGAGCAGTTTGGAGCAATGTTCAAAGGGCTTTAAAACTGCATGCCCTTTGACCTGGCAATAACACTAGTAGTTCTGTATCCCAGAGAGAGCCAAAAAAAAAGAAAAGGAAAAGAATCAATACATACAAAAATATTTATAGCAGCTCTTTTTTTGTCATGGCAAAGAATTGGAAACTGAAGGGATGCCTATCAGTTGGAGAATGGCTGAACAAGTTGTGTTATATGATTGCAATGGAATGCTGTTGTTCTATAAGAAATGACAAGCAGAATGTTTTCAGAAAAACTTGGGAAGGCTTCTAGAAATTGATACATAGCAAAGCGAGCAGAACCAGGATAACATTATACACAGGAACAGCTATATTGTGAAGATGATCAAATTTTAATGACTTAACTATTCTCAGTAATACTGATAATGAAAAAATTTATCCACTCCAGACAAAGTACTTGTGGAGTCTGAGGACTGATGAAAGCATCCTTTTTTACTTTCTATTTTTGTTTTGGTCTGTGTTTTCTTTTGCATATGGCTAATATGTAAATAAATATATTTTGTGAGACTCTATATCTATAATCTCTATCAAACTGCTTGCCTTCTCAAGGAGAGAGGAGGAGGAGAAGGGAGGAAGAGAATTTGGAACTCAAAAAACCCCCAATTTTTAAAATTAATATTTTATTTATTTATTTTAAGTTTTCAACATTCATTTCTACAAGATTTTGAGTTACAGATTTTCTCCCTGTCTTTCCCCTACCCCTAACCCTGAGATAGCAAGCCTACCGAATATCCTTTCCCCCAATCTGCTCTCTCTTATATCCTCCCCCTTCCCCCCCCCCAACTTTCTAGTAGGGCAAGATGGATTTCTGTACCTCAGTGCCTGTGTATCCTATTTCCCATTTGCATGTAAAAAACATTTTTTATTAAAAAATTTAAACATTGTTTTTACATGTAATTGGAAAAAAAAGTTAATGGTTTCATCACTGTGGCTGACTGATTTTGTGTGAATGCAAAGCATATTTTAGAAATCTCAGGAACTACAGTGACAAGTAAGAGGAGTGTATATTTGGTTACCCTTAGGATTCCCAGAAAGTGTGATTTGTATCCATGATGTAGTGGTCCTTCTCTAGGAACCCCAAACATCTAAAGTGTGGCTGATCAGCAAGTTATCTCAGAGAGAAAAAGGAGGGCATAGATCAGGGTAGGATTACATGCATAAATAAAAGCAAGCTATTAGGGTTAGAAGCCTATTCCTACTGCACCTATATATTTTAATTTTAATGTCTTATTTTTTCTTTGAGTTCATGTGTTCTTTCATTTTTATAGTTACTAAGCAGTGGTCTTCTTGGCTAGATGGGTTCTTTCAGTGTGCCAAGTAGAGCAAAGAAAAATATAAATTATAATTCTTTCATGTCTATTTTGATCTAAAGTAAACCTAGGATAAGACATATGTATACATAAACACTGTCCAGGGTTCCCCATAATTAGAGTGCATATGGAGATAGAACCTTGTCTCTATGACTGACCAGCTAAATCCTAGCAAATTTCAATTGAGTCTCTCCGGTGACAAATGAAACTATATATACAGAGGAAGATGAATATGCATTAGAACTTTCAGGAAAAAGCTTTTGACTGAGTAAATATGTGTGATCTTAACTCAAGAGAGAACATTGGTAAGAAAAAAAATGATACTGTCAAAACATGCAGATTGCATTTCTGGAACTTCCCATCTCATTAGCAACTGATATTTCTTAGATGAATAGAGAGTATAGAGTTTAAAACAATCACCAAACTAGGAATCAATAGATCGTCTACTGGAATCACAGGAATATATTATTTTTATTGAGTCAACTACTTGGTACAGTGGATAGAGTATTGGGCCTGGCATCAGGAAGACTCATCCTCATGAGTTCAAATCCAGCCTCAGAGACTTATTAACTGTGTAACCTTGGACAAGTCACTTAGCCCTGTTTGCTTCAGTTTCACATCTGTCAAATGAGATAAAGAATGAAATGGCGAGCTACTCCAGTATCTTTGCCAAGAAATCTGAAAACAGTGTCTCGAAGAGTCAGACATGACTGAAATGACTGAACAACAAATCAACATCATTCAGCAAAACATTTAGGAAAAATACGTTGCCAGGCTCTAGAGACGTGTGTAACACAGACCCTCATCTCAAGTAGCTTTCAGTCTGATACAGAGGAAAAGATATATGTTAATATTGAGTAAGGTTGACATAGGAATAGGGAATCTACCTGTGATTTCACTGGTTGAGGAAATTTCTTATACTAAAGTGCTGGTTAGCAACTTCTCTGCAACTTGAAGGACAAACCACAATAGTTTTAAAGAATTGCCTAGAACACTGTGAATTTAGATGACTTGTATAGAGGCATATAGCCGGTATATATCAGAAGGATTGACCCATATTTTATTGGGTCTCTGGCCAGTTCTCTATCCATCGCACTATACATAGTCCATTGAGAAAATGTTCAGAACTTTCTAAAGCAAGCTAATTGAGTAACAAGTTATATCTGAACAAGTGATTGTTCTGGAATCATTTTTCATGCGGTAATATTTGGATTTGTTTCTTTGGAATTCTATAGAAATTCTTGTGACAAATTGGAACTTTAAAATGTTTGGTCATAACTTCTGAGGTTTTGATGCAAATCATTTTAGATGTGTATTTCAAGGAAAATTCTTTCTCTGAAAGATTTCAGAAAATTAGGAAAAGGAAATGGGGAAAATACAAACTAGACTTCACTACAATTTTTATAAATATAATTAAATATTATATTTTAGATTGTGCAAAGACAATAGGCATGCAGAGTCTTTCAATGTGTTTCCATTTTTCTCAGGTCCTAAGGGTAAAGCAGGAAAAGTGGTTCCTTTACCTGGTCCCCCAGGGGCAGAAGGAGTTCCAGGACCCCCAGGTTTTCCAGGACCCCAAGGTATTTTTAAAAATTTGTACTTAAAGTTGAAGCATGACAAACTTCCAAATTTAGCTTGAGTTGACATTTGCTATTCTTGTTAAAGGTGACAGAGGTTTTCCTGGCAGCCCAGGAAGACAAGGACCTCCAGGAGAAAAAGGTGCTGTTGGTCAACCAGGAATAGGGTTTCCAGGACCCCCAGGGCCAAAAGGTAAAATTTTTAAATGATAAAAAATTGCTTAGCTGAAACTATAAACACTGGGTTGGGAATTTGGTTATTGTCCATTCTACTAGCTGAAAAACCTTATGTTTCTGTTTCAATTTCTCTGAATGTAAAATGAGTTAATAATTTCTTTACCTTTCTGCCCCAGGAAGATATTGTAGAACTAAAATAAGAACACGAGCCTGAAATAATTCATAACCTAGCAAAAAATTCTTTATAAAGATATGAAGTTATCTTATAAGATGACTTTTTCAAAAGTCAGATGTTGGTGGTTTTAAGAGAAGTGATTTACAAGCATTTAGTGTGGAAAGCCATAACTTATTTTGGTAGTGTTTTACTGATAAGTTGAGTAATTTTGATTAGGGAGGAGCTTGGGGTTGGGGAGGGAAATCTGTATATGAAATATAATATAAAGTAGACCCAGAAATACCATTAACTTGATATTCCCTATTGTCCTAAAAAGCCAACCAAATAAAACCCTTTCTCCACAGGAAATTGTAACATAAGGAGAGGCAGTATAGCATTTCCAGGAATCTACAGGAAAATCTTTTGGGATGCCAGGAAACAGGATCCAAACATATCCAGGACTAGGAAGCCTTTGTATGGAGAAGATATTCCCATCTCTGTAGCTGTTCCCTCTTTCCCACTGTGATCCTGATTGGCCCTTGTTCATTTTTTGAAAACCTCTGTTATAGCTAATTGTAGCCAATTAGGATAAAGTCAGCCTTCTCTGATAATTTAATTTACTTTTTTAGTAACACAACTTGGTCTATACAGCATGGATCAATTCTGTTCAAGAAACTGACCAGTATTAGTAAAGGAATTTTATCATTGGGAATTCTCAATACCAGTGTAATCACAGTTCAGTCCCACTCAGACCCTGAACTTAATACCCTTTGGCCAGGGTCTGCCCTAGTTTCCTAGCCATTGGACTAATAGAATGATGAAGATTTTTTAAAAAATTAAAAATTTTAATCTCTGCTCCTTTCACCTGACTCTTCTTCACAGCACAGAATCACACAGATCCCAGACATCTTAATAGACATATTATTAATACATTTCTAGAGCAGGTGGCGATAAAACTTTTTTTGCTTTAATATTACCTGAAGGACTAAATGATGACCACTTATGTCTAGCACAATGCCTGGGACATTATTACATAGTCAGTATTTAATTGAACAAATTCTCACCAACTAGTACCTTGCTTCTATCAGACTTAAGTTAAAAGAAGGAGAAAAGGAGGTTTGGGTGAAAGAGTATAGAGACAAGAAATTTAAGATGTATAGATTTGGGGAAAAAAAGGTATATAGATTATAAAGTGCCCATAGCAGTGCCTTTGGTATCCCTCAGTGATGCCAGCTAAATAAATTATCCATGCTTGTAGCTTTCAAAGGTTGGATCTCTGCTTAATCTTCCAGATAAGTTCAGACCTAGTTCAGTAGGCCACAAAACTACTGAATTGTTAATGATCTGCTTTATTTAATAGGTGTTGATGGCTTACCTGGAGCTATAGGTCAGCCTGGAAATCCAGGTCGTCCAGGATTTGATGGTTTACCAGGAAATCCAGGTTTGCCAGGCCAAAAAGTGAGTAATATTGTTCTTTCTTTTATTGTTTTTTTAAAAGTGTTCATGAGGAAGGAAAAGTGCCAGAGATAATGTAGCTCAAGTCTCATTTTTGATGTTATCATTTGCTAGAGTTTCAGTGTTTTGTTTTCAGTCTAAATGTAGCTTATAGATCTGGCTGGCCTATCTACATGATTTTTTTCCCCCACTGGAAAGAAAAACAGCTTTTGTGATTCCAAATTAATTCCTTGACTGGGGACTGTACTCCAAGAAGTCACTTCAGGATCAGTAGCTCCTAAATACATTTAGATTTAGTAAACAACGATTGCTTATTAAGGAATCTCTTATGAATGAGCATGGACTAGGAGATGGGAAATCTGGCCTATAGCGCCATCTTTGTTAGCGCCAAGTCACTTAACCTTTCTTGATTTCAGTTTCTTCATCTGTGTATCTCTTTCTAGCTTTCTTCTATCTTTGACTCTTTAATTCTATGATTTATGACACATTTCCTTAGAAACTGCATGACCTGAGGGTAGAATTAAAATAGGAGTAGATTCTAGTATTTTAGAACTAGAAGGGGCCTGGCAAGATCATAGTCCAATCCCTTAATTTTAGCAATAAAGAAACTGAGAGGTCATGTCATTTGCTCAAGGTAATATAGCTAATTGACAAAACTCTAATTCAAGTTTAGGCTGTCTTATTCCAAATTCAGGCAGCCTGTTGTTACTTTAGAACTTCAGAGGAAGGGACATATAGGAAAAAAGGATACCAAAATAATATTATATGTATCAGAAAACATAAAACTGGTATCAAAGAGTCTGAGAACAGAAGGAATTCTTTGCTGAGTTAGGTTAGGTGATGTGCTTAGGCTGTGAATGGAAACCTTTGTATTAGGACAGAACAAACTCTTTGTCCTGAATCAAGAGCACTAACCCTATGGCCACACTGGGCTCTTGGCATAAACGCTCAGGCAAACTGAGACAATTTCTCTGGGAAGGGTAGAGGGTTAACTTTAGGGTAAGTGGAATGAGCAGTGGACTTGGTTTGAGGGGGCTTGAGTTCCAATCCCAGCTCCACAACTTAGTATGTTTGTGACTTTGGACAACTCACTTTACTTCTGTGGTCTTCAGTTTCCTGACCCATAAAAGTTGGAGTGTGAACCAGATGATCTCCTGGTACCCTTCTAGTTCTAGGGCCTAGGAACATCCTTTGGTTCTCTCTTCTTTTTGTTACCCTAAAAGAAGCAGTCCAAGTTGGTCTCATTTAGGTATAGGAGGGAGTAGTTGGCCTCTGACCCTAACTCTCAGATACCCTGATTTCTGTGGCAGCACTGAGCCTGGAGTAAAAAAAGACCTGAATTTAAATCAGCCTCTAACACTTGCTAGGTGTGTGACCCTGGGCAAGTCACTTTAACCTCTGTTTAAGTTTTCTCAACTATAAACCGGGGTATTAATAGTAGCACCTATCTGCCAGTATTGTTGTAGCACCAAGTGAGATAATGTGTGTAAAGAACTTAGCATAGTGTCTGGTACATAATAGGTGCTTAATAAATGTATGTTTCTTTCCTCTCTTGATTTCATGTGGTTTATTACTTTGAGTGTCAGGTTTAGTAGTTAGTACCATTAAAGGATCCCTTCCACCCTAAAAACAATTTCCATATCAGCTTGCTGATGCCTGAAATACCTGGTAGAGGGAATACTGTAGTGGGAAGGAATTACCCACTGTCAATCAATCAACCAATCAGAAAATATCAAATCTTTTCCTAGCTTTAAAATCTTTGAAGGATGCCAGGTGTTAAATAGATGTGTGAAAGAAGATTCAAGAAGAAAAAACAGGACTGAAGACGATAGATTTTGAAAGTTTGCCTAGGGTTCTACCATTTTTACTTTTAGGCAAGCTACTTTGGCAGGATACTGGGCTTGAAGACAAGAAGCCTGGCATTGGCATTCTACCTCAAACACTTACTAACCATGTAACCCTGGGCAAATCATTGAACCTCTGTCTCAGTTTCCTTTAATGGAAAAATGGGGTTGGGGCGGCTAGGTGGCACAGAGAATAGAGCACCAGCCCTGGAGTCAGGAGAATTTGAGTTCAAATCCAGTCTCAGACATGACACACTTACTAGCCATGTGATTTTGGGCGAGTTATTTAACCCCAATTGCCCTCCAAAAATAGCAAAAAAATTAAAATGGGGTTAATAACAGCACCCACCTCCCATGGCTGTTGTGAAGATCAACTGAGATAATGTGTAAAGTGCTCTGTAAACCCTATGTGTTAGATAAGGTCTACTTGCTATTATTATCATTATTAGGCTGGGATAAATCACCATGCAATGGGGAATTTTTGTCCCACAGCCTTAACTAGAAGGCAGCCTTGATTTCCTTCCCATAAAGGAGGACTCTTTTATGACTCCATTGCTTTTTGAGTACAGGGACTGTCATTTTCTGTTTTTCCTTTAGACTTTAGTAGGACATGATCTTACAAATAGGGCAGTTAGCTTTGATAGACTGGACTCTTCTTAGCAATTCAGGGTTATAAGTCAACCCCAAAAGTCTCATGATGGAGAGAGATGTCTACATCCAGAGAAAGAACTGAGTTTGAATCCAGATTGAAGCAAACTACCTGCTCTTTTTCTTTTTCCTGTTTGGTTTTATTTCCTCTTTCCCTTTGTTCATTCCATCCGATACAATTCCTCTTTATAACCTGACAAATGTCCAATGTGAAAGTATTTGCAGATATTATACTTAATTGTATGCCACCATGGGGGGAGGGAGGGGGAAAGGGAGAGAAAATTTGAAACTCAAGGAATTGTGGAACTGAATCTTGTAAACTAAAAGTAAACAAATTAATAAAGACCAAAAAAATTTTAAAAAACCCCAAAACAAATAGGGCAGTTAGGTGGTATAGTGAATAGATCACTGGATCTGGAATCTGAAAAATTTATTTTCTTGAATTCAAATTCAGCCTCACATATTCACTAGCTCTGTGCCCCTGGAAAATGAACTGGAGAAGGAAATGGCAAATTGCCCCAGTGTCTTTGCCAAGAAAACCCCAAACTGAGATTGTGAAGAGTCAGACATGACTGAAAAACTACTGAACAACAATTTGTTGCATTTACTTACATTGAAGGTGCTTTGTTTATCAGTGGAAGTAGCAGTATGATTTGTCTTGAAGGAAGGCTGAAGAGGAGTCCTATCAGCATTTTGGAAAAAAATAAAAAGAAGAAACTAAACCTTTATATTCTGCATTGAGTATTTGGAAGAGAAAGACACACAGAGAGAACTATAAGTTCATAGTCTTAAATACAGTCCTTTTTGATTTGTAAATTAAAATGTTCACATTTGTTAGTATTTATCAAATTTTTTTTAAAGGAAAAAAATGAGTGTGCACTGAACTTGTGAACTTGTTTGTGTTCCAACATACTTTTCTGGACCTAGAGCTCCCAAGGTCTTCATGTTGGACCCAAATGACAAAATACAGAATAACTGCTTTCTAATTAGTGAACTAATGCCTTCTTAATAAAGGGGTAATATTCAGACTACAGGGCAAATCTGAATAGCTGGTTACGTTTGTTGTAAATTGTTCTGGCCTTTTCATTTTTTTCCTTCTCTTTATTATCAAGGGTGAACCTGGAGTGGGACTACCAGGTCCTAAAGGATCATCAGGTCTTCCTGGCATTCCAGGCCTTCCTGGTGAGAAGGGAAATGTTGGTGGACCAGGCATCCCAGGAGAACATGGACTTATAGGACCACCTGGGCTACAGGGACTCAGAGGTAATGTTTTCAAAGAGAAAATTCCAACTGACCAAAATTAATTACTTTCCTGAAATTGCCTATCTGTAAGTAGGAAGCAGGAGATTCCTGATGTGGGTAATTGGTTCACAGTTTTTGTTTCTTCTTTTTAGGCGACCCAGGGTTACAAGGAATCCAAGGCCCGAAAGGTGCCCCTGGTGTTCCAGGAATAGGCCCTCCCGGAGTTATGGGCCCCCCTGGTGGACAGGGCCCACCAGGATCAACTGGTAACTGACAGTTTCTTGTGCTATTGGTAGATGGGGAAAGATACTGTAATGTCAGTGAAAGAAGGGATAGGAATAAACCCAAATAATATGTTGGGTTGGACAGTATTTGAAAAAAAAACATTTTTTCATTTTTCTTTATAATTTTTATGTTTCAGTAACAAATCTTTTAACTCCCTCCCACATTATTTGAGCAATTAAAAAAAAGCTGAAAAACAAATATTTTAAATTTTATTTTTAATTTTATTTCAAAAATAAAAAAGAGAAGCAAATCTTTCAGTGCATAGCTACAGCTATGTAGTCTGACAGATGTCCAAAAATTTATGTCTCATTTCGCATTGTAAAGCTTATTACTTATTACTGTCAGGTAATCAGTGGCATGATTCATATTCACCCTTTAAGGTTTGCAGTTTATCATTATGTTGATCAGAGTTATAAAGTCTTTCCAACTTGTTTTTTTTAATAATGTTATTATTGCATAAATTATTCTCCTTGTTCTGTTCCCTTTGATTTGCACCAGTTCATGCAGGTCTTCCTAGTCTCCTCTGTCTATTTCATCATTCCTATGACACAATAGTATTCCATTTGTGTTCATAAATGGACCTTTTTCTTCTTTCTTCAGTTTCTTTAAGGTATAGACTTGATAGTGATATAGTCAGGTCAGAGAATATGAACAGTTTGGTAACCTGCTGGGGATAGCTCCAAATTGCTTTCCAAAATGTCTGGACCATCTCAAAGCTCTACCAATAATGTACTTGGAGAATAATTTCAATTTGTAGAAATAGTTTGATTGGTTATCTAAATTAGTGTTCCTTCCCATGTGCTTGTGACACATGCCATTAGAAGGAGAATGAGTAAAACATCCTTGACTTTTTGTCATATATTTAACATTTTTGTAACCAAATGCAAGTAGATTCTTTTTATTACTTCCTTCGTGGTGGTGTTAATTAGCAACTGATTCAAATTAGGGTGGGGGCATATGGACAGAAGCAATCTCTATTCCTTCAATACTCTTATAATAAAGAAGGGCAAGATAGTGGGAATCCATGAATAATTATTTATTGATAATTAATCTTTAGCTGAGGCTGTTACTTTAGGTTAATTATACTTAATAGGGACATACATGCTTTCTTATGGAGCCCACCAAATCAAAAATGAAACTTCTAGCAGGATTTCTTTAATTATGCAAGTTAAGATGATTTCCTTTTTGCCTTACTTCAGGTCCTCCTGGAATCAAAGGAGAGAAAGGTTACCCTGGATTCCCAGGATCAGATATGCCAGGACCCAAAGGAGATAAAGGAAGTCCAGGTCTTCCTGGCTTAACAGGCCAAATAGGGTTACCTGGGCCTCCTGGCACACAAGGGACTCCAGGACTTCCAGGCTTTCCAGGTATGTCATATTTGTGAATTCTTCTTCCTCCCAAAAATTATTAAGTGAAATGATACCTTTACTTGAATATTCAGGTCCAAATGAATGCAACTAAATGCAAATCTGGAATAACATTAACTCTTCTTTTCCTTCTCTCATAGGTCCCAAGGGAGAAATGGGAGTAATGGGGACCCCTGGTCAGCCAGGTCCTCCTGGACCAGTGGGTAGTCCAGGATTCCAAGGAGTAAAAGGTAAGGCTCATCAACAGCTACCAAAAATGTCAGTGCTCTGGATTTTGATTTCTTAATTAATTCCTTCTCCATTGTGACTTTCCCCAACAAGGTTTTGATATATCATGCATCAGCATAAGAAATTAATGGGAATTTTTGGGGAGGAATCGGAAGACAACACACAAAGGCCAGTAGATGGCACAGAAAAGGTTTAGAAACTCAGAAATGCATGAAATATATGCATAGTGTTGTATAATATCAGCCTAATTTTTTTTTTTTTTTTGCTTTTTGGAGGGCAATTGGGGTTAAGTAACTTGCCCAAGGTCACACGGCTAGGTTTTTGTTTGTGTGTGCGTTAAGTGTCTGAGGCCCTATCCAAACTCAGGTCCTTCTGACTCCAGGGCCAGTGCTCTACTCACTGCTCCACCTACCTGCCCCATATCAGCCTAAATTTTACAATAAGATGCTGTAAACATACCATAAAAAAAAAGAAAAAATTCATATTTCTTCTCTGGTGCAAAGGGAGGGTCACAATTTTTATGCAGATTTTCCAGATTCAGGGTGCCATGCCCTTAACTTCCATGATGTGGAAGGGATAATTGCAGTCTCATAGAATCACTGGGTCATCTCCAGTCATCCTGATGAATATCTGGTCACTGGATCCAGATGCCTCTGGAGGAGAAAATGAGGCTGGTGATCTTGCACAGCCCTCCCTCCCTCCCATCAAAACTGCAAGTCATATAATCAATTCCCAGATGCCATGGTCCTCTTTGAAAATGAAAAACAAACACAACAAAAGTCACAGAGTCTGAAGGGACTCTGGGGATCATCAAGCCTGATCCCCTGCCCAGAACAAGAGTCCCATCTACAATATATTAGAGAGAAGAAATATTTCATTTCAAGAGAAATCCTTGGTGTTGGTATTTTGAGGGAACAATTTAAAGCACAGCAATTGCCTGGGGTAATTTGAATTATGAGTTTTGTATGGAAACTTCATACAGAATCAACAAAACTTTGGCATGCAGATCTAAGAGAAGATAGGTTTGTTGGAAGCATTTATGGGCTGTTCTGTTCTCTGAAAATTCAAATGCATTGTGATAAATTGAATTCTTAGAATCCTATGGCATGCTATGAAGTTTATAGATGAGCATTTTTTTCCTTTGTAAACATTTTTTCAAATAATGTTATTGATTTTCCTCATTTTCTTTGTAGAGACTCAATTTTTAAGTAGAAAGGTGTTTTTCTTTTTTGTTCTTTTTCTTTTTTTTTTTTTAAAGCAATTGGGGTTAAGTAACTTGCTCAAGGTTACATGGCTAGTCATTATTTATGTGTGGGTGCTCATTTTCTGAGGCTGGATTCAATCTCGGGTCATCCCAACTCCGAGGCTGGCGCTCTTACTCACTGCGCCACCTAGCCGCCCCTAGAAAAGTGTTTTTCAAGATTGACCAAAAAAAGCTATTTTTGACAGTAGAAAATAGTATTAAATATTCTTTCAATAGTTCCCCAAATTTTATTTAGTAAGTTTTTAAGGAGTTAGACATAGAAATGAATGATATAGATATTTTAGGAAAGGAGAATAGAACATAAAAACTAAATAAACCAATTCATTTCTATGAATGCCTTATACTTCAGTAATGTTAAGTAAGTGAATGGAAATAGTAACTTCAACAAGCATTTCTATTAGGCCAACTTCTCTTATAGAACCTGGTTATTATGTAGTTATCATATTTGACCCAAAGTTTCATTAGTACTCTATCCACTGACATATGTTGCAGTTTTCCTCATATCTTTAGTGGGCAGTCTTTATGAATGACTGTGTCCAGAACATTTATGACCAATCTTCTGAGTAGGATCCCCTCTGACCTTAGCTAGTCTTTAGATGACATTTATATTAAGACTTGGCAAATCTTGTACTCCACTGAAAGAGACTTTGAGAGCCTGAGATAACCACTATGCTATAAGGAAGCATGGAAGGAATGGAATAAGAAAAAATAGATCAGAAATAGACACAGTAACTGGTAATTAAATATTATATAATGCAAATTTATTATATTGCATATTTGCAGATGAATATATTAGCCTAAAAGTATGTGTCTTTCCAACAGTAGGAAGCTTCCTTAGCCTAATTCTGGTATTGTCTTTTTTCTCTGTAGGTGACCAAGGTTTCCCAGGTACAACAGGACCCAGGGGTGATCCAGGTTTCAAAGGTGATAAAGGTGATGCTGGTCTTCCTGGACAGCCAGGATCAATGGATAAAGTGGACATGGACAGTATGAAGGGCCAGAAAGGAGATCAAGGAGAAAAAGGTAATATTTCTTTTATTTTGAGTTGGAAAAATGTACATTTAGGGAGGAGCTTTTAACTCAAGGTAGCACAAAACTATTCTGAATTTTTTAGGATTATTTTTCATTCTCTGAAGTCTTTGTAAGCAGAACAGACTAGTGTTCTCCCATCCCCTATTTAGCTGATATTGTCATCAGCTTTCATTTTACTTAAGTCTTCAAAAAACATAAATGTAATTTCTCTTATCTGAAAGTACTACAAAATATATTTTTTCAAATGAATAATTTTCTTTAAATTCTGTTATTATATCAGAAAATTCAATATTTTAAATTTTAACCCGAGAACATTAGTATTACTTACAATAACATTATTTTCCTAAAATGAAAAAGTGCTGCTATAATTATCTTACTATTTTTAGTTTTTTCATCCCTTAGAAAACTCTTTCTTTAAATGTTATATTAAATAACTTATCAAGATATAGTTTTGGGGAGGTCAGAGCCAACATAGCAGAATAAGGCAAGAACTCACCTGAACTCTGCCAAATTCACCTCTAGACAACTTTAAAATAATGCGTCAAAACAAATTCTATAAAGAGAGGATCAACAAAAGGATGAGGTGGCACAATTTTCTAGCCTAAGACAACTTAGAAGGTTGGCAAGAAAGGTCTTTCTCACTGGGGCAAGAGGGGAGAATAGTTCTGTTCAGGTAGTGCCTGGAGAAGGCATCAGTGAGATTCCATGCTGGTCCTAGCTCTCAGCCCTCAGAAAGGCTAGCAGCAACTGGCTCAGGCCAATAGGAAGATCCCGTGCCCCCAGGTCAGCAATGTGTCATCATGCCCCTTGTATAGGCCAGTAACAACTGACTCAGGTTAGCAGTGAGGCCCTGGTGCAAGAAGCTTGAGACAATGCCCCCTCCACCCCAGGAGCAGAGCCCAAATAAAGTTAAAGTGAGGAAACAGTAGAAAAAGATCCTGACTATAGAAAATTACTATGGTCACACAGAAGATTAAAACACAAACTCAGAAGAGGATAACAATGTCAAAACAACTACATGGTAGCCTTAAAGTAAAATGTGAATTGGTTTCAGACCCCCAAAAGAACCCCTGGAACCAAGCAAAAAAGTGGAAAAAGAAATTTAAAAATTCTCTTCAGAAAACAACTCCTTAAAAATTATAATTAGCCAAATGGAAAAATAGGTACAAAAGGTCATTGAAGAAACTAACTTCTTAAGAATTAGAATTGGGCAAGTGGAAGCTAATGACTTTATAAGACATCAAGAAACAGTAAAACAAAATCAAAAGCATGAAAAAATATGGAAAAAATGGGAAATATTTCATTGGAAAAAATAACTGACCTGGAAAATAAATCCAGGGGATATAATTTGAGAATTATTGGAGGGGTGGCTAGATGGCACAGTGAGTAAGAGCGTCAGCCTCGGAGTTGGGATGACCCGGGATCGAATCCGGCCTCAGAAAATGAGTACCCACACATAAATAATGACTAGCCGTGTAACCTTGAGCAAGTTACTTAACCCAATTGCTTAAAAAAAAAAAAGAATTATTGGAGTAACTGTAAGCCATGATCAAAAGAAGAGCCTGAACATCATATTTCAACATTTCAAGAAATTATCAAGGAAAACAGCCTTGATATTCTTGGAAACAATTCATTAATCACCCTGTAACCCCCAGAGACCCCAAAATGAAAATTCCCAGGAACATTATAGCCAAATTTCAGAGCTCCCAGGTCAAGGAGAAACTATTACAAGTATCTAAGAAGAAATAATTGAAACATCATGGAGCCACAGTCAAGATAATACAAAATTTAGCAGCTTCTATACTAAAGGATTAGAGGGTTTAAAATATGATATTCCAAAGGGCAAAGGAGCTAGGATTCCAAGCAAGAATCACCTACCCAGCAAAACTGAATATAATCCTTTGGGGAAAAATTGATATTATAATAGATGACTTTCAAGCATTCTTGATGAAAAGATCAGAGCTGAGGGGAAAATTTGATTTTAAAATAAAGACTCAAGAGAAGCCTAAAGAGGTCAGCAGGAAAGATAAAACATAAAGGATTCATAAGACTAAATTGTTCACATTCTTACATAGGAAGACTATACTAGTAGCCTAACAAATTTTATCTCTATTAGGGCAGTTAGAAGGAGTATACATAGACAGAAGGTATGGGTATAAGTTGACAATGATGGGATTATATTAAAAAAATAAGGTGTGAGAAAGAAGATTGCACTGGGAGAAGAGGGAAGGGAGAGTTAGAATGGGGTAAATTATCTCACATGAAGAGGCAGGAAAGAGCTATTACAGTGGAGGGAAAGATGGAGGAGCAGTGGCAACTGCAATGTTTGAACCTTTCAATGGGATATACTGAGTTGAGTGTAGACATCTGTCTCACTGGAAGGGAGGGAGATAAGAAGGTGGGGAGTAATAAGGAGGAAGATTGGATGCAGAGGTAGTGATCTGAAGCAAAACATTTGTGAGGAGAGACTGGGTAAAAGGAGAGAAAGAGGATAAACAGGGGGGAAATATACAGTAATCATAACTGTGAATGTGAATGGGATGAATTCACACATAAAATAGAAGGAAATAGCAGAGTAGATTAAAAAACAGAATCTTACAGTATGTTGTCTACAAGAAATATACTGGAAGCAGAGACACACAAAATAAAGGGGCTGGAGCAGAATCTATTATTCTTCAGCTGAATTAAAACAAAACATGGGTATGATATAGTTTTTGCCCTTTTTGCTCCCTTAACTTTCTTTTGTAATAGATAAATTAAAAACACACAGGGAAATATTTCATAATTAATTATCATAGAGGACAGGGGGAAGGACTAGATCTGTGATTTCATTGATATTAGTATCTCTAAGATAAGGAGAGTCCCACTATCATTTCAGGTCAGTACTTTAAAGTCTTTTAACAGTTGCCCTAGGGCAGAGAGTCAAATAATTAGTGTTTTGTTGTTGTTTCTAGTACAATTTTTATAAATAGTAGACAATAAATATTTGTTAAATTCTGTTTTGGCCTCTTTCTCTCTCTCTGTTCTCTGTGTCACTTGTCTTTGCTCTTCTGTTTCTTTCATTACTTGTGATACTCAGGACAAACTGGACCTATTGGAGATAAAGGGGCCAGAGGAGATCCTGGCACTCCCGGAGTACCTGGGAAAGATGGACAAGCAGGAACTCCTGGCCAGCCAGGTATAGAAAATCATGTTGGTTCTCCAATGTATATTTGGAGTTTAATGTCAAAGTAGTATGTGAATGTTGCTAAAAACAAAACAAAACTTTTGGACAGGATATTTGATGTTATTTTGTCTTCCTCTTTTTTCTTAAAGGTCCTAAAGGTGATCAAGGTCTTGGAGGATCGCCAGGTGCTCCAGGACTACCAGGACCAAAGGGTTCTGTTGGTGGAATGGGCTTGCCAGGTTAGTTGGAACTTTTTGAAAGAATCTTCTTTGTGGTACATGACAAAGCACAATTAATAGTGACAGGACCTGTGTGCCAAATGAATAGCATAGTCTAGAGAGGAAAAGATCATACTTAAATTCACAAATACGTAGTATTTTCATTTATTAATTTATTTTAATCTGTTTACAAAGTCAGCATCACTCATGTTAATTTAAAGCAGAACCCAATACATTGGGACAGGTTTCTTGAAGCCACAAAATTAAAGAGGACAGTGAAAATTTCCAAAGAAATTCTCTTTATCCTTGCAATTAATTTGAACTTGAGTGCCTTTTAATATTGTTTTGATTTATATCATGGTAGACATCATCTCACCCAATTCTCAACACTCCCTGATTTCTCTCTAGCATTTTTCTCTCTGACATGTACACACAATATTTTCATAATGATTTTCAAAGACACAAATCCAATGTTCCATGCACTATGCCATGCTTAATTGTCCCTCTATAAATTTTTTACAGAATTCAGAGAATTGCTTAGGACATTGTTGCCTAGGATCACATAACTAGTATGTTTCTAAGACTAGTACAGGTCTTTCTAATTCAAATCCAAAGTTTTTTATATTACTATGGCATATAATTTAATGTTTTATAAAATCGGGACACTGGAAGGGCATATAATTTGCTCATGTTCCCACTCTTATGTTGTAGGGGCAACACTGAAAACTCAGCTTCTCCTGACTCCAAGACTGTCTCTTTGTCCACTATGCCCATAACTTTTCTTACATAGTAGGTGCTTAGTAGTCAGTCAATCTACAAGCATTTAAGTGCCTACTATATATATGTCAGGCATTGAATTGAATTTTGATTGGGTATCCACCATTATATTTTCTTCCTTCCTTCCTTCCTTCCTCCCTCCCTCCCTCCCTCCCTCCCTTCCTCCCTCCCTTCCTTCCTCCTTTCCTTCCTTCTTTCCTTCTTTCCTTCTTCCCTCCCTCCCTCCCTTCCTCCCTCCCTCCCTCCCTCCCTTCCTCCCTCCCTTCCTTCCTCCTTTCCTTCCTTCTTTCCTTCCTTCCTTCCTTCCTTCCTTCCTTCCTTCCTTCCTTCCTTCCTTCCTTCCTTCCTTTCTTCCTTCCTTCCTTCCCTCCTTCCTTCCTTCCTTCTTTTCTTTCTTTTTTCTTTGCTGTTTTTTCTGAGAGTACTACTGACAATCACCAATCACCTTTTCTTATGTCTCTTATAAACTAATATATGCTCTAAATTATCCCTTGGCTTCTTCTGCTGAGTAAGGAAATGAAATATTTGCTGGCAAAAGCTGTATCTGTGCTCTTTCAGCCTCCTTATTTTGTCTGTTGTTTTGTATTGATAAAATATCTTTATGATGTGGTAATAATCAGCATCAATGCTTATGCTTTTCTCCATTTTGGTCTGGTCCATTTACTCTTCTTGACCTCGTCTTTTAGGGTTTTATTTCTATTTTCTTATATGCAACCTCTAATTGGGTATTAGAACCCAGATATGGTTGTCCTAGTATCATCAACTGAACAGATATACAGAATACCTTTTGTAGCAGTCTGGCAAATCCATTCCATATTTGTCATATTAAAGAGATTTACCAGGATGGATATGCTTCAGTAAATCCAGTGGTATTATCAGCTAATTACTGGTCCTTGGGAGGAGACAGAACATTGAAAGAATTATTCATTTCATATTTAGAAAGCTTCCCCCCCCAGTACCAGCTCTGTGGTAGCAGGAGAGAATCACACAAGACAGAGGACCATTTTATATTCAAATCTGTTTCCTGGGTTGCCATGACAAAAATAAAATAAAAAGAAATTATTACAAGGCATGCATACCAGAGCCTCTGAGAATGAGTCACTCTGGACTCAGTGAGAATAATCCCCATCTAGCAGAGAGATAACCAATCCATTTATTGCTGGGACCATAATCAAAACCTTTTGGTTTGATGGAAGCTATTACAGTTTATCTTCTAATGGCACATACCACTTCCATAACAAGATAGGGCATGGAAATAGGACAACTTTAATAGAGATGGCCCTTTGTAAGAGAAGTATAAATTTTTTTTTCATGTACAATATATCAATGACCAATAATTCACTGTTTTTAAGACTTGTGACTAAAATTTCTAAAAGCTCAACCATGAAAAATAAATATGAAGCAGACATAAAACATAAGCCATAATATAAAAATTTTCATGGGAAAATGGGATTAAAATGGTTGTTTGTTTTATAGTTGTCAATTATTGATTACCCCTCAGTAAATTATATTCTTTGCAAATATCTTCCATGCTAGTGAGAGATGCAGTTGTTTAGGCTTAACTATTCTGGATAGTGGGGTCTTTTATCTATGGCAGAGTCTTGGGAGAATGGTCTGTTAAGTTTTCTGTGTCTGTCTAAACTTCTAACCTAAGCATTTTCAGGCAAGGGCATCTGGAATTAAGAACCTAAAAGACTGAACCCCAAAGAAAAAACAAATTTCTCAGATATTTTACTGCCTCCTGGTTTTTCTTACTCATTTTATAGGCTCTCAATTTCCTATATTTCTAATTACAGAATTTCTTAGTTTGTTTTTTTTCCAAATGCTTTATTAACTTCTGGTTTACATCATTCATTTCTGCCAGATTTTGAGTTACAAATTTTTCCCCATTTAGAATTTCTTAGTTTTAACCTTGTTGACAGATAAACCTCTGCATATCTCCCTTTGGACATATAGACCTTGAATCTCCCTTTTCACTTCCTGACTTGTTGCTAAATGATACCTGAATTGACCTGGCTTTGGTTTGTCATACCTATGTTCAGTGTGCCTGTAAATGTGGTTGACATTGCTGTGTAAAGATTAGGCATCTCTTTATTCCCAGACAGCATGGTGGTGGGGTGGATAGAGTGTGGGACTGAGAATCAGGAAGAACTGAGTTTGAATCTGGTTTTATGTACTTACTAGCTCTGTGGCTGAGGGGAAATTGCTTAACCTGACTGCTTCAGTTCCCTCATCTATAAAATGGGGATATTAATAGCATCTACTCCTAGTTTTGTTGTGAGGATAAAACAGGATCATTGTAAAGCACTGTATAAATGCTAGCTATTATTACTAATGAATGAGTAAACTGAGCCCTACATTGTGATTGGTTAACTGGGGAGTCTGGGCATCTCTGCCTAAGTCATGATTGTGGCGACTTCACTTTTTTATTTAAAACATGAAATATGACATTATAATTTATGGAATTGGGTGTATTGAGATTTAGGCAATGGACATTTGCATGAAGATTTATTGATAATAAAATACAGAAACTGTTAACAAAACATTTAGCTCTCAGAATGATAGAGCTCCTGGATTTGGATTCAGAGGGCTTCGGTTTTAATCTTGACCCTCTTATTACTACCTGTGTGATTTTACAAAAGTCCTTTGACTTCTCTGAGATACTTTTCTTATCTGTAAAATGGAAGAATTTGTAGCTTTAAATTTCTTTCTAGTTTTTATCAGTGAGTCTAAGTAGAAGTTAATGTAACCATCTTGCTACTTCATTCTTGGCAGCAAAGTTGGTTGATTTTTTTTTGGAGCGGGGAAGACAAGGCAATTGGGGTTAAGTGATGTGTCCAAGGTCACACAGCTAGTAAGTGTTAAGTGTCTGAGGCTGGATTTGAACTCGGGTCCTCCTGACTTCAGGACTGGTGCTCTATTCACTGTGCCACCTCACTGTCCCTGTTTTTTATTTTATTAAAAAAAATAAACTTGAGGGCTGGTGCACTGGAGATTGAAGATCCTCTGTCTTGTGTTTTTAGGGTCACCTGGAGAAAAAGGAGCACAAGGAATCCCAGGCTCTCAGGGTGTCCCAGGCTTCCCTGGATTAAAAGGAGAAAAGGGAGTGAAAGGAGAAGCCGGTCGCCCAGGCATTGGCACTCCTGGGCTTCCTGGTGAAAAGGTATTTTCCATCTATTTTTTTTTAAGGATGCACTCTCTGCTTCTAATACGCTAGCTTTGATATTTAGGCAGATCCCTGTTTTTCTTAGTATCGACACTTCCTTTACTGATGTAGCTTATAACCCTCCATCCTTGTACTACTTTTCCATTTCCCTCTATAAATCCAGCTGGATGTATTGAGGGTCATCCTCTTGGTCTTCATGGATACTGATGCTCTCCAGCACTCACTCGATCTCTCCATCATCTCTTAATCTTACTACATGACTAACCTCTCTCTTTTTTGGCTCATACATTTTCTTGGTGATATTTAATATGCCAATCATGCATGTGTAAGTCATAACTAATAATGTGCCTACTTTTATCAGCGAACCTACTTATATCCACTATGCCTAGAAACCCTTTTTCCCAGTGGTTTCCAGCAGTCACTTTTCATTTTCATTCTTCTATTATTGTATAGTCTTAGGGAGTTATCTAAACTCTCTAAGAATTTAAGATGCAAAGAAAGTACCAGTATGTGTTGATAGAGGGAGCTTCTTTATCTGGGCTCTATAGCCTATATCTATATGCCTTATCTTTATTGTAAGAAATGGGGTTCACTCACTCCCTTAAGAAATGAAACTTAAACTGAAGTGAGTGAAGGAAGTGTTCATTTATACTTTAATTTATTTATATGCATGGTACCCCATAGGGATGCATACACATACAGAAGCTAAACTGAGCTTTTTATGAATTAGCCCTTGCTGGTCCCTCCCTTCAGAGCTGGGATTGGTGCCCAGCTCTTCTGGGTTACAATATTTCTAACCTACCCACTTCATAGTGCTCCTTGACCTGTTCCCTCCTCCTGAACATGGGTCAACATAGGTCTCATATTCAGAAAATGGAGGGATAATCTATGCATGGGCGTGTAAGTCAATATGCATGAAGGCTATTAGGCATGTGCAGTAGTGAGGTCTCAGTGACTGGGGATAAACTCTTGAGTTCAAGCCATACCACCAACTTCATTCTCTCTAATGTCCTTGACCATCATTCTTCCAAGACAAAATGTGCTTATCTGCTAACATTGTATAGCAAACTCCTTGTATGGCAATATCTGTGGAAGCAGGACTCCATATATTACTAGACTCTTTATCTCACACTTATCTATATCCGAAGATGATGTTAATAATGTCAGTGATAGTCCATAATTATATCTTCTTTTAAGATTTACAAAGCAGTTTGTCATAAACACCCACTTTGAGGTGGGCAGCGCAAAACAATCTCCCATTTGACCAATGAGACTGGATGACATAGTGACTTGCCTGTGGTCACGCAGTGTCAAGATTCGACCCAGGTCTCCTGACCCCAAATCCAGTGCTTTTTCCATTACAGAATAAAAGCAGCAGCAGCTGCCATTTGTCTAACACTTTATGAAATATCTGAGATACCTTATCTCAGTTGGTCTTAGTACTAGGTAGTATAGTAGCATCATCCTTGGGAAACAAAGGTTTTCAACAACTTGATGACAATAAGAAATGTTTATTACACACCTAGAATGTGCGGGATGATGTGGGAGAGGAAAAGAGTGAATGATGATATGTAATATTTATATTGCTTCCATGTTGGCAGAGTACCTTATACACACACACACACACACACACACACACACACACACACATTATCTCATCTGATCCTCAAAATCTCAGGAAATGGGCACCTTTTCATTCTTTTGCAGATAAGAAAAACGAAGCTGAATGACCTTTGTCTGGCTTCACACAGCTAATCTATTTCTGAGGCAAGATTTGAATTCAGGTCTTCCCACGGCCATCACACTACCTACTAAGCTAGCTTACTACTTCATAAAAGTCTATTTGATAATATATACCTTCATTGGGCTTATGGTCTGGTAGCATGAACCATAAGACTTGTCATGGGGCTCCCAGTTAAGAAGTGGCAGACCCAAGCGGTAAGCAAACATCTTCTGAGGTCAGATTTGGTGCTTTTTTCAATTCCACCTCAGCTTCCTCTTTAGCAAAAGATCCAAAGATGCCAACATGGGAACTCCTGGTCTCAAATATGAATTCAAATATATGACTTTTTTTTACTTACAGGGAGACCCTGGACCTTCAGGTTTTCCAGGAAGGCCCGGAGAGAAGGGAGAAAAAGGAAGCCCAGGGATGCCAGGGATGCCTGGTCCCCCAGGTCCTGGAGGATTACCTGGGAATGTAGGCTATCCAGGCAAGTGGAAGAGAGCCTTCTTTCTAAATCTGGGGATTAAAATGAACAAGAAGTCAACAAAGCTAAAGAAGACTCTTGTTTTCTTTAGGGAGCCCTGGAATGCCTGGAGAGAAGGGAGACAAAGGACTTCCTGGTTTGGATGGTGTTCCTGGAGTTAAAGGAGATGCAGGTAGAGAATGCTGAAAAGACAAACATTGAACAGATGCTGTGTGATGTCCCCTTAACATGGGAGTGTAGTTAGTGTTGACAGTGCTGATAGACGTTTTTGTGATTATGATTTATTTGGTCATAAAGCTTTCTAGTGGTTTGCATTAGTCACCATCAAATTCCCAGAAGAATAACTTAGAATAAAAGAAGGAAGGAAAGAAACAAGCATTTATTAAGTGGCTACTGTGTGCCAGGTACTGTTCTAAGTGCTTTACAAATATTATCTCATTTGTTCCTCACAAAAACCCTGAGAGGAAGACACTATCATTAACCCCATTTTATAGTTGAGGAAAATGAAACAGATAGTGGTTAAGTGATTTCTCCAGGGTCACAGAACTAGTAAATTTCTGAAGCTGATTTTAAAATCAAGTTTTTCTGATATGATGCATGGCACTCTCTCCATAGTCACCAAGAACATCACCTGAAATTAACAGTTACATAATCCAACTCCCTCATTTTTAGGTAGGAAACTGAGGCAGAGAGTAGAAAAGTGATCAGGGCTACAGTTTGTTAGTACCCACACTAGATCCCTTTTTCTTATACTCTCCATCAGCTTGGTTCGTTTAGCTCTAGGTGTTGTTATGCTTTTAGTACTGGGTATCTGATCTCTAATGTCTTTTTTGAGGTTTCCATATGCATTTGCAAATGCACTGTCTTGCCCTATTTGCCCTTATTGTGTGAGGGACTCTTAGATGTGGAAAATTTTGTCACTGATGGAGATCAGTAATTTGTCTATAATTTGTAGATTTCTAGCATTTATTCAACTCTTAGAGAAGTTGTATGGGGGCACCAAAAAGTTGAGTATTATATTCCAGTTGAGTAATATATTCCAGAGGCAGATCTTTGAGACTCCATGCCCAAGCCTCTAGCATTATGCCAGGCTTCCTTCCACATTGCTTTGAAGTAGTGATGTAAAGAGGGTATGGGAGAAGGAGCAAGGAAGGAAGAAGAATTGATTATTTGCAGACATGACAGAAATGGACAAAAGGGAAATATGAGTTGTACTTTTTATAAGACTTGGGGCAACTGCTTAATTTGCTTTGAGACTAAGATCAGGTGACCTAAGAATCTGATAACTCCAAAGTGAGTTATTGAACATTTCTCTCCCCTTTTTAGGTCAGCCTGGCCTTCCAGGTCCAGCAGGTCCAGGTGGCCAAAAAGGTGAACCAGGTGGTGATGGAATTCCAGGATCAGCTGGTGAGAAGGGTGAACCAGGTAAGTGCCCTAGCTCACTGATTTTTTTCACTTTCTGTTCATTTGAAAAATATATTCTGACAAATATGCATACCCAGTTTCCTCTCAAGTACCAGAATTACTTGCAGAGGACTTTCAGTCTATTGCCCTTAGTCTGGCAGACTTCCAGGTAGACATGCTTCCATTTCACAATTTTAGATTTTGAAGCACATTTATAGGGTCTCAAGAGCAAACTGTAGCAGCAAGCACCCTAGCACACCCAGAGTGGCTACCAGCATAGGTTCTTAGATCTGCTTTTCTAAAGGAAAGCACCTCAAAATGGATTGACAATCTTTCTTTAATCTAACATATGCCATTTACCTAGTTCAGGGGAAAAAGGTCAGCACCCTGAACTTCAGAGAATACAAACAAGTTACAAGCAGACAGAAAAACAGATCAGCAGACAGGCTTCCAGCTCTCTGACCATTACATCCATACCTAGTCAGTTACCAGAGAGGGAAGCACCAACATCTGGGTTTTCAAAGCCGGTGGGGCTCAATGGCTACCCAGAGTATCGTCTGGTCAAATCACAAAACTATTCCCAAAGTGAGCCCCGCCCCCCCCAAATCTCACATAGCCTTCTCCTGGATCAGAGAATGTCACAACCCTCTTGATCCACTGCCCAATCTCACAAAGTAAAAACAAGCCTCCCACCACAGGCTCCATGTGACCATACTCAGCCTATGGGGGGCAGAGTATATTTTCAAATCAAGGAAGGTTCTCAGAGTCACTTAAGCCTATCAAAGGGCCTAGGGGCAGGGAAGATCTTAAATTCCCATTCCCATAACACAAACTCAAAAGCAGAAGAAATAGTATAGAGTTTTAGATGGCTACATTTCTTCTATTTGTCTTCTTCCCTTATGCCCTGTGTTTATAGCAATGGTTCTCACCTCTTCCTCCTCTACCAATTTTCATTCAAATTTAGTTATCCTGATTCTGGTTTCTTAGTTGAATGTGATGCACTAATAATCACCATAGGTTATTCATGGTAAAGGTCTTTATACATCTTACCTGAAAGGTATTAAATGATTGTATATGAAAGAATATAGAATTCCAAATTCCTTAAATATTTTGATCATTCTTTGGGGTAGATAATCCTTTAGCAATTATAGATCCCACACTCTCCTTTCTGGTCCTATGTTATTCTTGGTCACATCTTCCAATAATTTCTCCGTAGAAGTTCCATCCAATGTACTGAAGACCTTCAGGTTCTCTGCATACCTCTGAAGTATCAGTATGGCACCCAGGCTTTCTCTCTGCTATTTCTCATTCTCACGACATGATTGGCCCAACTTCTTTTCCAGTCATACATGCCCTTCATATTGTCTTTTGTACTATCTTCAAGTAGCGTAAAATAATTTAATATTATTGAATTTCAAATACATAGTCAAGTGATTTGTAATAACAAGTTGTAAAATAAGGAATTTTACCCATCAGATGCAATTAGTTAATTGATGAATGTCTTACAGAGTGAAGTCAACTTGCATATTATTGCCAGTCTTTATTGGAAGGACAGATTGATTTTTAAAAAGAAAAATACAATTTTGATTCCCACTCTTTCAATGTTTGCCTTGCAGGTCTTCCAGGAAGAGGACTTCCAGGATTTCCAGGTTCCAAAGGAGAAAAAGGTAACAGTTACTAAGTATGGACCCCTTTAGAACACGTTCTTATTTTTACAATAATTGCCACTGCACAATGTATCAAAAGAGTGGGAGGTTAGAAATCTGCAAGACTCAAGCAGTCAGTTTGTTAAGTTGGCAATATCTTGGACTGGTGTGCAGTGTCCTGCAAGGTATGTGTGGTTTAATCATGGATTGGAATGGTGTCCATTACTGGTTAAAGGTTCTGCTTTTTAAAAACTAATTTAATAAACTTTATTAGCTAGGAAAATATTATATATGTGTGTATACACATACATGCATATTATGTATAGTTTTGAATTATAGACATATCTTTGTATGTATAGAAGAAGCATTCTCCATGAGAAAATAGGGCATGTGGAAACTTAAATGAAAGGTCATTACTAGACAAACAACATTTATGGAGGCCTATTTTATGCAAGGAACCGAACATAGTAAAGTTACAAAGAAAATATTTGAAAATAGACCCACTCTTCATAGATACCAGTAAATACAAGTGACAGAACTCACAGTGGTTAATGTGGTCATTAGCATTCAGACATGTGATTGTGAAGTAATAGATTCTAAGTAATTGTGGAGCTGAAGAGAGAGCTCATGTCATGCTAACAGCTCACATTTATAGGATGCTCTAAGGCATGCAAGGTATGTACTTCACTACCACTTAATGAGGAAGGTACTGTGTATGTTATCCCTATTTTATAGATAAGGAAACTGAGGCTCAGTGAGATGGAATGATTTGTGTAGGGTGCCATTCACTAATTACTCTAGTTACTAAAATGTTGAAACACCAGATTAGATGAATATAGAAATGTTTATGATGGAGGTGAGAAATGAGTAACATTTTGAAGAAAAAAGCTGCAAAAGCCAGAGAATTTTTGCCCTCAACTAGTTCCATGAGTTATCCCTCGAGTGAGCTCAAACCTTTTATCCTGAGCACCAGTTGGCTTTGTTCCTGTGGATTCCCTAGTCTAGGGATGACAGGATGCCCTGGATTTGGTCTTTCTCAAATGCTCTGTCTTTTTTCAGTGAAGTCCACTCTAAACTGGAGGACTTCTTTGAGGAGCTACCCCTTCAGGCTGTTGAAGTATTGAATGATTGCAGGATAGGGCAATAAATGAGGCACCCTGCTTTTGTTTTTTTGAAGGAGACTCCAACTGATCACATACAATACACCATAACCAATTGCCCCATAGTAGATTGTGGTTTTTATTCACTACCTTTTATTGATATTAGGGACCCTATAGTGTGGTTGGCTTTTCAGTAATTTCTGTATTTCATTCCTTTGCTTTTAAAATAAAATCTAAGATACTTGAGATAATCTCAGAATTTTTAGCAGGCAAATTTGGAGGAATGCATTCATAAATAAACACTGAAGCATTTTCCCCTCGAGAAGTGATACTTTTATTGATCTAACCATGCAATATTCATATGCACATCAATAAACTTTTGATAGAAATGTAACCATAAAAATGAGTAAGTGGAATATACCCACATTCTTGTTATTCTTTGCTTATTTTCTAGAGATGATTATGGAGTGAATTTAGAATGTTTGGTGTAAAATAAAGGGAAAATTGATGGAATTGCAGCTTACTTAATGGGCTCTTTTGCTGAGCTCCCCCATGGGCAGCATGCTGGAAGATCAGGAGAAAAATGCTACGTGAAAAGTTTAATAAATTGAACCAGACAATATTTATGTATTGGATTGTATCACTATTAACAAACTGATTTATTGTTTAGGTTCCAAGGGCGAGTTAGGTTTCCCAGGATCAGCAGGGAGTCCGGGAATTCCTGGACCCAAAGGAGAACCAGGATTTATGGGTCCTCCTGGTCCCCAGGGGCAACAGGGATTACCTGGAGTACCTGGCCGAGCAGTAGAGGGTCCTAAAGGA
Source organism: Gymnobelideus leadbeateri (assembly GCA_011680675.1). Lineage (NCBI taxonomy): Eukaryota > Metazoa > Chordata > Mammalia > Diprotodontia > Petauridae > Gymnobelideus > Gymnobelideus leadbeateri. Next base: position 802,464 of record WOXC01004762.1, on the reverse strand, counting down.
GACAGGGGTCCACAAGGTCAACCTGGCTTACCTGGTAAGTAGATGTTGAACTACATTTTATTCCTATTGGAGCTACAGGCATCAAAAATGCTTATAGTCCCTAGGATCATATTTCTTCTGGTTGAATTCTGATTAGAGTTTTAGCATATTAAGTATTAAGGTATTGAAATATATTTTAAATAAACCTTAAAATTCTATTAAAGAGTAAAAGTAGGGAGAATAAAAGATGGGAAATACTTAGAACACACTCCAGAATAATTGACATCTACTGTATTAATGTTCAAACTTTACTGATGGTTAAATATATTTCAGCAACCATTTTATTTTGTCAATGTGTAATAGAAATGACAGATCAGGTATTAGTGAACATGAAGTAGTCCAGTCAATAAGCATTAAGTGTTTACTATGTGCCAGGCTTGTGCTAAGTTCTGGGAATACAAAGAAAAGCAAATAACAACTTTGCCTTCTCTCAAGTTGCTGACAATCTACTAGGGAAGACAATGTGCAATCAACTATGTACAAACAAGAGCATAAATTAAAGATAATTGGGGCAGTTAGGTGGTATTAGTGAATAAAGCACCAACCCTAGAGTCAGGAGGACCTGAGTTCAAATCTGGCTTCAGACTCTTAACACTTACTAGCTCTATGACCTCGGACAAGTCACTTAACCCCACTTTCCCTGCTGTACCCCCCTCCATAAAGACAAAAAACAAACAGCTTAATAAATTAATTAAAGATAATGTCAGAAATAAGGCATGAGCATTAAGGGAGATGGGGAAAGGCTGCTTCTAGCAGGTGGGATTTTAGGTGGACCTTGAAGCAAACCAGGAGACCCAAGAGGGATGAGTAGAGAGTTCATTCCAGATATGGGTAACAGCCAGGTTGTGAGAGGAACAGCTAGGAGGTCAGTGTCACTGGATTGTAAAGTACATGGAAGGCAGTGAGATATAAGAAGATTGTAAAGGTAGGAAGGGGCCAAAAACCATTTTATATTTGATTTGGAGGAAATAAGAAGCAACCAGAATTTGTTGACTAAGGAGGTGACATGGTCAGACCTGTTCTTTATGAAGATCAATTTGACAGCTGTAGAAGTATGTTAGTAATTTTGTGAGTCAGGCTTTCTGCTTTCATTGAAATCCTTATGTACTCATAGCCCAGTTTCCCCTGATTTTTGGTGGCTGTGATAACAGGGTCACTTCTTGATATGGTCAGACATTGATATTAGATATGAAGGTACAAATGACATGAAATTAACTGTATACAAATAGCAAGTGTGGACATCACCCAGCCGTGTAAAAGTTACAGAATACTAAATGCTGTTTAACATTTTTCAGGTGTTCCTGGACCCATGGGTCCTCCAGGCCTCCCGGGACTTGATGGAACAAAAGGAGAAAAAGGAAATCCAGGTTGGCCAGGATCCCCAGGTGCCCCAGGAGCTAAGGGAGACCCAGGATTTCAGGGAATGCCTGTGAGTTGTTTTCAGTACATTGTCTATAGTTCAGTGGTGTAAATGTCGCTACTTCTAAACCTTCTCTGGGTCCTACCTGTGAACCTAGACCACTGTCCTTTACTTCACTTGATTCCATCATGTTCAGGGTGTCCCCAAAGTCTATACACATAGGAAATCTCATTATGCATATTTTCAAGAAATGAAATGAAAGAAATTTTCAACAACATTTTATTTGATTTCATAAATGAGATTTCCTAGGTAGACATAGGAGACACATAGGAAATCTCATTAATTAATTAAATTAAATTAATCTCATTAATATGGAAAATCATCCCCAGTAGCTAATGAAAGCTTTTATTCCATATGAAATTGTTATGACTAAAATTTATACCCTGTATAATCTGCATCTTTCTCTCTCATTAACATCCCACCTATTGGGCAATATATTTCTCATGTTATTTCACTTCTCCACACACTATTGGCAAGATAATAGGTAAATCTTAGAAAATATTTTGATATTTGATTCTATGTAATTATTAAGAGGGAGGAAAAATTGTGTTAGAAATTATATTTCTGTAAGGTTTTCTTCTACTCCTAGGGAAAAGAAAACCACAAAATCAATGGGTAAATTCAGTGGATTAAACCAACCATAGAGTAATTATTAGCTTTATAAAGTCAGTCATCTAGTTAGCAAGCATTCATTAAACCCTTACTGTGTGCCAGACACTGTGCTAAGCAAGAACTGAAAATACAGAGTAAGGTAAAAACACAATCCTTGCTCACATTCTAACCAGGGAGATGACACATAGACAATTTTAGACATACAAGATATATAAAGAGCTAATTCTGTAAAACTGATCTTTTCTAGTTAGCTCCTATTATAGTCTGACAAGTCTGGTATATATGAGTGTCCCTAAATTACGTACACATAGGAAATCTCATTAACTATGGATATTTTCAAGAAAGAAAATGAATGAAATTTTCAACAACATTTTGTTTAATTAGTATAAATTTTAGCCATAATTTCATATGGAAAAAGCTTTCATTAGATATTGGGGACTACTTTCCATATTAATGAAATTAATTAAATTAAATTAATTAATTAGATTTCCTATGTCTCTTATGGCTTCCTGTGAAATCCTCACTTATGCAAATTAAATAAAAAGTTGTTGAAAATTTCATTCATTTCATTTCTTGAAAATATGCATAGTTAATAAGATTTCCTATGTGTCCAGACTTTAGGGACACCCTGTAGGAGAAAAGATAAGGGATAAAATCTGCTTGACTTGAACAAAACTTTCTAAGGAAAGTCCTCAGGGGCAACACATGCCAAATGGTAGGATTTTTGTATTCACTAATATACAAATCACTAAGTACTACATATCTTGCTTAGACTGTTAAAATGACAGACTGCCTTTCAGGGGGAAGGCATGGCATTTGTAGTATTGACATCTGGATAAATCACATTTGTGCAAGGTGGTGGTTATAGGAGATATGGTTTGATAGTATATTCAAATCCATGGCTTAATGAGTCATAACATGACTCTTGGCTTACAGATAACATATAGGTGTGTGTATATATATATATATATATATATATATATATATATATATATATATATATATATTCACACATGTATCTACATGTAGATATTATAGAGACCAAAAAGAGACCAAAAGTTTATAGGTAATGAGCTTTTCCACACTTAGGTTATTATTTCTACTGCAGATGCAGTCTTGCAACCACCATCTTCATAATGAAGCTTTTTATGAACCTTCTCATGGCTTGCTGGCATAGCTTTCAAGAATCCAGGTTCTTTTCCATGCCATGATGAGGCATTTTGGAGTAAGACTTGTATCCAGCTATATTAAACTATAAGCATGATGTACTTTAGTAAGAAAATACAAAGCATTATTAACCCTAGTTTGTCAATAGCAAATTTGAGGTTCAATGTCATTAAAATACTTTCCGAGGGCACTTGTTAAATTACCGAATGAGAATTCCTAATCTTCATGTACTGCCCACTCAAAAAATGTTGGCATTTTCCCAATGAGTCAGTACCAGATAAAAGATTTATGAGTAATTTGAGTATTTCAGCAGCTTTGGCTACATGCAGTTGCAATAACCACTTTAGATTCATTCCTGTTATTATAAAGCTTATATATTTTTCACTATATGTTGAATATGTATGATGAGATTGCAATATGTGTGAATATATTTTCAGGCTGGTTATTGTTGTATTACAGTTGCTCAGTGATGTAAGTGTGCAATTTGTCAGTTATTCATATATTCCTGCTTTCCTTCTATCTGTAACATACAAATATAATTACCATCCTGTAGAGTCTGCCAACAGATATTAAGGAATCTTTCTGCATATTATTTTTGTTATGGCATTTTTCTATAAAGGCAAAGTAGAGAAACAAATCTGTGTAAGAAGCAATACATTTTTTCATACATTATTATCCATGACCTGGAAATAGAATATATATTAAAATAGCTAGAAAGTGAGACAATATTTTAAAATTCATGATACTCATTTTAAAAAAGAAGACATCCTTTTAACATCATCCTCCTTTCTTTTTTTCATCTCATCCAAAATACCATTTTTCAAGTAATATTTGAAACTTAGTTTTAGAGACAATACTAAATTTGAATTTTGGGAGAAACTTTTGTCAGAAATATTATGATACTGCAGCCATATATGTTCTCATCATCCTCATCCTCATCTTCATCCTCATCCTCATCCTCATCATGGGATTTTGTTGAGTGTTTAGCCCTATGTTAAGTGCTGAGTATACACAGAAATATAAAAATCTGTCCCTGTCCTGAAGGAACTTTCCACTTAAAAGGAAGAAAAAGGCATATAGCATGAAATATAAGCATATCAAATCATCCATATGTTTAGGTTCTAATTTTGGTACATATATTGTGATCCTTCAAATAGCATTCCAAAAAATGACAAATAATAGCAATGAGACACTTTATAGTTATATTATCTCATTTGGTCTCTGCAATAATCTTTATACAAAGTAGATAGTGTAGATAATGTTATCTCCATTTTAAAGAAAACTAGAACTGAGAAATTAGACCTGTTTTCAAATTCTGCCTGTGATGTTTACTGTGAGAAATTACTTGATATTCCTGAACCTCGATATTTCTCAGTTTTCTCAACTGCAAAGTGGGGATATTGGACTTCAGAGGTGTCAAACTCGTGGCCCTTAGCTGGGTGTGGGTGAAAATTCTGAAGGAGATTAAAATGTAATTGGGAAATATTTAATGTTTAATTTAACTTAACATTTAACTTAATTTAACATTTACTGTATATGTTTAACAAAATAAATATAAATATGATAAAATATAGATGATGTTAATGGGCAGTGAGGTGGTGCAGTGAACAGTGTGCTGGGCCTGGAGTCAGGAACACTTGAGTTCAAATGTGATCTTAGGCACTTCTTATCTGTGTGACCCTGGGTAAATCACTTACCGCAGTTTGCCTCAGTTTCCTCATATGTAAAATGAGCTGGAGAAGGAAGTAGCAAACCACTCTAGTATCTTTGCCAAGAAAACCACAAATGAAGTCATGAAAAGTGGGACACAACGGAAACAACTAAACAGCAACAACAAGATAATGTTTATTTGTGGTTTTCTAAGTCAAAATATGGCCCTTGAAGATCTGTTTGTATTTGAGTTTGATACCACTGAACTACATGACTTTTGAGATCCCTTATAGCTCTAGATTTATTTATGTTTTTTTTAATTTAGTGTTTCTTTTCCCCCAATTACATGTAAAAATAATTTCCAACATTTGCTTTTAAAATTGCGTTCCAAATTCTCTCCTTCCTTCCCCACCCTCCTCACTGAGAAGGCAAGCAATTTCATATAGGTTACACATGTGCAGTCATGTGAAACATTTTCTCATATTAGTCATGTTGTAAAAGAAAACATAGACTAAATGATCCCCTCCCCAAAATAAAGTATGCTTCAATTTATACTCAGACCCTATCAGTTCTTTCTCTGGAGATAGAAATCATTTTTTATCATGGGTCCTTCAGAGTTGTCTTGGATCATTGTATTGCTGAGAATAGCTAAGGCATTCACATAGCTGATCATCTTATAATATTGCTGTTACTAAGTACAATGTTCTCTTTGTTCTACTCTTTTCACTTTGCATCAGTTTATGTAAGTCATTCCAGTTTTTCTGAGAGCATCTAGCTCATTATTTCTTATAGCAAAATAGTATTCCATCACAAGCACATAGCACAACTTGTTCAGCCATTCCCTACTTGATGGACATCCCCTCAATTTCCAATTCTTTGCCATCAAAAAAGAGCTGATAAAATGCTTGGGCATAGTTCCAAATTACTCAACATAGTAGTTGAATCAGTTCACAACGTCACCAATAGTGCATTAGTTTCTCAATTTTTCCACATCCCGTTCAACATTTGTCATTTTCCTTTTTCTGTCCTATTAGTCAATCTAATAGGTGTGAGATAGCGCCTCAGAATTATTTTGATCTGTACATTTCCAATCAGTGTGATTTAGAGCATTTTCCCCCATATAACTATAGATAGTTTTGACTATTTCAGCTGAAAACTGACTGTTCACATTTTTAAAATCATTTTTCAGTTGGGGAAGGGCTCTTTTATAAATTTGACTCATTTCTCTATATATTTGAGAGATGACAAATTTGCTTCAAAATTTTTCACAGTTATGATTGCTAACCCTCCATTCTATTTCTCCTGTTTCTCTCCTGTTTATTTTATTCTCTCTTGCCTTTTACCCTATTTCTCCTCAAAAATGTTTTGCTTCTGACTACTGCCTCCCCCAACCACCCTTCCTTCTACGAACATCCCTCCCCCTTCTCTTATTTCCTTCCACTTCTATTTTCCTGTAAGACAAGATAGATTTTATATGCAATTGAGTGTGTATGTTATTCTCTCTGAGTCAGTTCTCATGAGAGTAAGGTTCAAGCATTCCCTAGCATCTCCCTTCTTCCTTTCCACTGTAAAAGCTCTTTCTTGTCTCTTTTATATGAGATAATTTATCCCATTCTTCCTCTCCCCTTCCCTTTCTCCTGGTGCAATCCTTTTTCTCACCCATTCATTTTATTTCTTTAGATATCATTTCATTATATTCAACTCACACTTGTGCCCTCTGTCTATATTATACTTCTTCTAACTGCCCTATTAATGAGAAAGTTCTTGTGAGTTACATAAACATCATCTTTCCATGTAGGAATGTAAACAGTTTAACCTTGAATCCCTTAAGATTTGCCTTTCCTGTTTACCTTTTTATGTTTCTCTTGAGTCTAGTATTTGCAGGTCAGATTTTCTATTCAGCTCTGGTTGTTTCATCAAGAATTCTTGAAAGTCTTTTTTTTTTCATTGAATGTACTTTTTTTCCACTGAAGGATTATGATCAGTTTTGCTGGGTAAGTGATTCTTGGTTGTAATCCTAGCTCCTTTGTCTTCTGGAACATTATATCCTAATCTCCCCAGTTCTTTAGTGTAGAAGCTGCCAAATCTCGTATTTTTCCTGAATATGGCTGTATGACATTTGAATTGTTTCTTTCTGGCTGTTTGCAATATTTTCTCCTTGACCTAGGAGCTCTGGCATTTGGCTATAATATTCTTAGGGGCTTTCATTATGGGATCTCTTTCAGGAGGTGATCAGTGGGTTCTTTAAATTTCTATTTTACCCTCTGGTTCTAGAATATTAGGGCAGTTTTACTTCATAATTTCTTGAAAGATGATGTCTAGACTCTTTTTGATCATGGCTTTCAGGAAGTCAAATAATTTTTAAATGATCTCTCCTGGATCTATTTTCCAGGTCAATTGTTTTTCTAATGATTTATTTCACATTGTCTTCTATTTTTCCATTCTTTTGGTTTTTTTATTGTTTCTTGATGTCTCATAGAATCATTAGCTTCCACTTGCTCAATTCTAATTTTTAAGGAATTCTTTTATTCGGTGAACTTTTGTACCTATTTGTTCATTTGGCCAATTCTGCTTTTTAAGAATTTCTTCTCTTTGGTGAATTGTGGTGTTTTTTTTCCTGATTGGCCAGTTCTGCTTTTCAAGGAGGTCTTCTCCTCATTGCATTTTGTACTTCTTTTACCATTTGGCCTATTCTGTTTGTTAAGCTAGAGTGTGTGTGTGTGTGTGTGTGTGTGTGTGTGTGTGTGTGTGCGCACGTGTGTGCGTGTGTGTGCCTCCTTTACCAAACTTCTGACTCTTTTTTTTCATGTTTTTTTTGCATGCCTCTCATTTCTCTTCCCAATTTTCCCTATACTTCTTTTACTTGATTAAAAAATTTGAGCTCTTCCATGGCCTGAGACCAATTAATATTTTCCTTTGAGGCTTTGGATATAGGAGTTTTGACTTTGCTATCTTCTTCTGAGTGTTTGTTTGATCTTCCTTGTCACTATAGTAACTTTCTGTAGTCAGAATTTTTTGTAATTTGTATTTGGCTCATTTCCCTTGACTATTTCTTGACTTTTAATCTTCATAAAGTGGGGCTCTGCTTCCTGGGTGGAGGGCACACTGTCCCAAGCTTCAGGGGTTTTGTGTAACTGTTTTCAGAGATACTAAGTTTTTAGCTCTTCCAAGGTGATATGATCTTAAGAGAGGTGTGTTTACTACTATCTTGGCCTGTGCTCTGGTCTATGAGTGACCACAATCACTCTTTTCTGCCCTGGAACTGTGACCACAGTCCTTGGTCCACAGTGTCCACAAGCCCTGGTGTGTTGTGTTCCTTCTACCTTGGGACTGCCACCCAGAACTGTGATTCGGATATTAAGTATGGGCAAAGCAACAGAGTCCTACTCCCAATGCCAGCATAGAGACTCCTGTAATATCCCTCTGACCAGTTGTTTGACCTCCTCACTGTCTGTAGTCTGAGAGCTCCAGAAACAGCCCCTGCTGTGGCTGATTCAGTCACTTCCAAGGCCTACTCCTGGTCTGCTGGCACCAGGTCTGTGCTGGCACACCTTGCATTGGACTGCATTCTTCTCTCACCCCTGTGCAAAAGATCTTTCCTGCCAACCTTCTAAGTTGTCTTGGACTGGAAAATTGTTTCACTCTATCTTTTTGTGAGTTCTGCCACACAGGAATTTGTTTTAGAGTAATAATTAAAGGTCTTTTGGGGGAGATCTCAAGTTCCCCTGCCTTTTCTCTACCTTGGCTCCTGTTGATGGTTTTAAGGTGACAAAACTAGTTAGTGATATAACTGGTACCTTCCTGGCCTCCAGATTCTGGTAGGTTGTTTGTCAGTATAACGTACTGTAACCTATTGCAACTCTGCCAAATAACTCCTGCCTAATGACTCCCTCCATCTTTTTCCCTAAGGGTATTGGTGGTACACCAGGAATCACTGGTTCTAAGGGTGATATGGGACCTCCAGGTGTTCCAGGATTTCAAGGTAAGTAGCAGTTGAAGGACATTCTGTTTCAATTTTTACAGTTTGTACAATTGTACAATTTCCCAATAATAGTAAAATTAGCAATAAGTAGCCCCTTTAGATTTGTAGCATAAGAACTAGGTGACTTGTAGTACAATTTTATTCATTCATTTATTTATTTTACTCTGAAGAATTATATGTTGTGGTGGCCAGAGGTAGCCATATTTCTTTGCTCATAATCGGGGCCATACTTGTTACATTTATACCTCGGTGTGGATTAAGCTGCCTCCATTACTGAAACATTTTGGAATCATTATATTTTTTCAAAATTATATTTTCTGATTCTAATTAAGAATGTTTTGTTGTGGAAGTCAGATAGTTCATAAGATTTTCCTTTGTTTAGTGAAGATTAAAAAGTAACAGCACAATAAATATGTGCACTGAATTTTCCTTAATCTTAAACATTGAACAGGATTCTAGACAACGATCCTGCTACACATGCTCAAAAATGAAGTGTCAGTGTTTCATAAAGCCAATACTTATTTCAAAATAGCTAAAATTCAGAAATCCGTTTGGAGAAACTCAGGGCACAAATGTTAGTTTTTTTCAGTTGTGTCTGACTGTTTGTGACCCCATTGGGGGTTTTCTTGTCTAAGATACTGGAGTGCTTTGCCATTTCCTTCTCTAGCTCTTTTTATAGATGAGAAACTGAAGCAAACAGAGTGACGTGTTTTGCCCAGGATCACTTAGCTAGTCTAAGGCCAGATTTGAACTCAGGAAGATAAGTCTTCCCTGACTTTGGGCCCAGAACTCTAGCCACTATGCCACCTAGCTGCCTTAGGGCACAAATAGCATTATTTATTATTTCTAGCCAAAAAATTCACCTAGCCTGCTAGCCTACCGCTATAATGTAAAGAACATTGGATTTGGCCTTAAATGTCCTAAGGTCATATCTTGATTCTGCCTTTAACAGGTTAGGTCAGGGGTGAGGAACCTGTGACCTCTCAGCCACATGTGGCCTTCTAGGTCTTTGGGTGCAGCCTTTTGACTGAGTCCAAGTTTTATAGAATAAATCTTTTTATTAAGGGGATTTGTTCTGTGAAGTTTGTGTTCAAAGAGCCGTACTTGAGGACTTAGAGGGCCACATGTGACTTTTAGGCCACTGGTTCCCCACCCCTAGGCTAGGTTATATGAACTTGGGCTAACCCTTAAAGAGTTCTTGGCCTCAATTTCCTCACCTGTAATATAACCAAGCAGAACTCAATGACCTCTAAGCTCCCTTCTGCCTCTAAAATATGTGTTCCTATACTTAGCTAAGGTAGGCCTCAGTCAGAGGGCATATCCCATCACCAGGAATATATCTGGAGCCTTTCACATGTGGTAGAACCTGCTAGAGCTTGTGCCCCCATTATATATTCTTTGATAACCCTAGGTCACTCCCATACCATTTTCTTGTTGGGAAGCTGGAATAAAAAGGCTTTCTTTTGTATTTTTTCTTTGCTTTCTAGGTGCCAAAGGTTCTGCTGGCCTTCAGGGACTCAAAGGAGATCAGGGGGATCAGGGATTCCCAGGTTCAAAAGGTAGGGACATTTGTCATGAGACCAGCATTTACTAAGGGTCATTTATTTGTCATTTGCTAAATCTTGGGCATTGTGCAAGACTACAAAGGAAACTGGAGATATTGGTTTTTTTTTTCTATTAGGGGATTTATATTTAAATTGCAAAATAAAGCACAAATGAAAGAAATTACTTGAGAATAACAGTTACAAAGCCCTTATAAAGACTTGATCAGCAGATCTCCATGTGGTAGAATTCTATTTCTGGATCTCTGCTGTTCAGCATTTTTATAAATAATTTGAAAGAGACACGGAGAAAATATTTGTTAAATTTGCAGCTGACAAAACGTTGTGAAGATCAGCTAATATGACACGACAGAATCAAGGTCAAAATGTTGATAAGGCTAGAATCCTGGTCGAAAACTAACAGGATAAAACTAAATAATAATACATGTAAAGTTCTGCACTTAAGTTTAGAAAATCATCTGCACAAGTACATGAAAATTTCATAAGAAAGTGACCTAATTTTCATTGACTTCAAGTCAACAATATGACATAGCTACCAAAAAGAAGCTAAACTTGAAACTTAGGCTGAACTAAGAAGACATGTCATATCCAAATCAAGAGAGATAATAGTCCCCTTGCATCGGGAGCATTGTGTTCAGTTTTGAGCACATTTTTTAAAAGGGCATTGGCAAATTGGAGCTATTTAGAGAAAGGCAATTAGAATGGTGAAAAATCTTGAAGCCATCATGACGAATAGATGATGGAATCAGAGATGTGTAACTTAAGGAAGAGAAGACTTGAGAAGGTTTGTAATAGGTGTCTTCAATTATTTTGATGACTATCAAAAGAAGAAAAATTAGGTAATTTGCATAAGTAGAAGAAGGTCACTTGGAAAGAACATAGGCAACTTTAACTTAATACAATGAAGAAATTTGTAACAATTAGGGCTGTGCAGATATGGAATGGGTTGCCTTGTGAATTTGCTTTTCACTTCTGTAAATATTTAAATAGAAACCAATGACCTCTTGGATCTTTTATTTGTGGAAACTTGGAACTAGATTACCTTAAAATTCTCTCCAAAACCTGTCTGATTTTGAAGCTCAAAATATGGAGGTGAGAGTGAAGAAGAAAGTATAGATTTAATATCTAAGTTCTAGAAGAATGAATTTTTTGGGTTTTGAGAAAATTTTTATATTTGGGCTGTATTTAGCCGTAAGCTTTTTGTAGGTATGTTCCACAGTTAAACATTTCTCAGTGTACTATTCATTCTTCCAGGTCTTCCAGGACCACCTGGTCCCCCAGGGCCTTACAGCCTAATCAAAGGAGAGCCAGGTATCCCTGGGCCTGAGGGGCCAGCAGGACTTAAAGGTCTTCCAGGACCTCCAGGTCCTAAGGGCCAACAAGGTAAGAAGTGTGTGTGTGTGTGTGTGTGTGTGTGTGTGTGAGAGAGAGAGAGAGAGAGAGAGAGAGAGAGAGTTGTTCATCCCTCCTCCATGACTTTAATTTTATAGCCAATACCTATAAAATCAAAACTGTGCATTGTAAAAACAATCAGTTGGATATGGATTTTCTTTTCAAGTCTAAATTTCTATTAAGTCCAACCAAGTTTTCCAAGAGAGCCTTTTTGGGACCAAACTGTGGGAAAAGGGAAGCCAATTCAAACTGACCACATTCTGCTCAGAAAAAAAGTTATTTAACTCTATGACAAAATTATTTATAGGTGGAATTAGTGTTCCTCAATAATTTTCTAGAAGCCATAACGACTTGATAACAATATCTAAGTTCTGTTCTTCATCACTCTATACCTAGAGAGTTTGTACTACCCTTTGCCCAATCTCATTTCAACGATATATTTTGAATGCTAATGATAGATCAAGGCAAGAAGAAGGAAGGAAGGAAGGAAGAAAGAAAGAAAGAAAGAAAGAAAGAAAGAAAGAAAGAAAGAAAGAAAAGAAAGAGGAAGGAAAAGAGGAAGGAATGAAGGAGTGACCTAGCATTTATTAAGTGCTAAGTGACAGGCACAATTTAAGCACTGTGAATAGAAACAGAACAAGGAAGAAAGTCCCTGACCTCAAAAGACTTTACATTTTCATGAGAAAAGACAACATACAAAGGGGAGGGAGAAAGCAGAAATGGGAGGAAGGCAGGGTTAAGGAGTCTCGGGGAGGAAATTATTAATCTGGGGAAGTGCCCATTCAGCAAAGTGTCTGCCTGTGCATCAAAGGACAAACCTTCAGGACACCATTTTGCTAAAGGCCCCCTAAATGGAATGTCAACAATCTCCAGAAATCTTTCTTTCAGATCTTTATTTTTAGTATCCTGCTATCTCAGAATGAACCTATCATGCTATGTAGAAGTACTCTGCATGGAACAAATGAGATAAAACATGTAAAGTATTTTATAAACTTTAAATGCTGGCTATTATTGTTGTTGATAATGATGTCAGTGCTCCTGGTATTGTCTGACTCCAGTTGGAGCAAATATGTTATTAAGAAAGGAAAATTGGTAGGTGGAAGTTCAAATAAATTTTGACCTTATACATGACACCCTGAAAGGGGAAAGATCTGAGGCCAGACATTTCACAATGGAATAATGAGCTATGCTACTTCAGCAAAGGAAAGATATATGTGACTCAGTCATGTGCTTGTTTTTTTTCTCCCTCTTAATTTAGGTGTAACGGGATCTGCAGGTATTCCTGGACCACCTGGTAACCCAGGGTTTGATGGTGCACCTGGACAAAAAGGAGAACCTGGCCCTTTTGGTCCTCCTGGTAGGTAAACTGATGTATTACAATATAAATCTATAGTTACAAAGGCAATATGACAATAGACAGAGCATTCATTAACTATTTATTATTTGCCAGTCACTGGGCTTTGTGGTGGAGATATAAAGATAAATTAAATCAGTGTATTAGCAAGCACCTCAGCACACCCAGGATGGCTGCTAGTACAGGTTCTTTTGATCTGCTTTATAAATAAAAGACAGCTTTGAAGGAGTTAACAATCCTACTTTAATTACAGAGAAAGAAGTGAGTATAGAAAATACAGGCAGAGAAATTAGCACAAAGCCCAACAGACAGGGTTCCAACTGTCTGAGTAAAACAATATTGCTATACACTTTACATACATCACTGGATCGAGGGAACACAGACATCTAAGTAGTTGGGGGATCTCTCTGAACATACAGTTACTCAGAATCTTGATCAGGAAATCAAAAGATCCTTCTCATGAGCAAACCCCCAAAGCAAAACACCATCCTCTCAGAATATATAACAAAGACTCGGCATCTGATTGGCTGAGTGCTGAGGAACTTGAAAATTCTTGTGCCCCAGCACTTAATTGTAAACCTCAGAGCCTGATTAGCTCTGGGCCAGGGCTGGGCTCTATGTACCTATTAATGGGCAGGGAAGATCTTCAAATTCCCTTAACGTTACAATGAGATAATCCCTGCTCTCATGGAACTTATACAGGGGAAGATCATATATAAAGGATATCTGGAGGGAAGGTGAGAAGGTGAAGGGAATATAGAGAGTCCTGGGAAAGGAACCACCAATCAGGGGAGGAGGCCTTTAGAGTGAAGGTCTCTCCAAGATGGCAAGGCAGCAGACAAGAAGAAAAGAGGAGTCAGGAAGGAACATAATTGATTCTGGTTTATTTTCATCTAATTTAAGATCAACAAACTTTACAATCCCTTTGTTTGTATTCCCACTGGCACATTATATTTCAGTGTTATTTCTGTTTCAACATATGTCAGAACTTTAAAAATGAACTTAGTTTGAAAGAACAACTGAAATGGACAATATAGAAAAGTGTCTTAGAAAAGCAGTGTGTGCTTTTGGTGTGGTGTGGTGTGTGTGTGTGTGTGTGTGTGTGTGTGTGTGTGTGTGTGTGTGAATATATAACTTTTAACAGTGGAAGGCCTTTGAAGAGGGTTTTTAGTTTCTGTGAAGTTTTTCAAATGCATAAGTTGTTGATATTTGAGGGGACTGCACAGTATCAAGAGATAGACATGAATTCCCTATAAAGGAAGAACATAGCTAGAGTCCTGTACTTTCAATAAATTTTCCTTATTATAAAAAGTCTGTTTCAATTATAGAAAGGGGAAAAAAGCAGAGAACAGGCATATTAATGTCATAATTAGCTGAAATGTCATTTCATATCATTTTAGAAACATGATCTGAATTCTTTAGGAAACAGAAATAACACTGAATTGTACTGTGCTGGTTGGAATACAAAGAAAGGAATCTTAATATATGGTGATCTGAAATTAGATAAGAGAATTAAAAAAAACAAATTTTGAAAGTTACCATGTGTCAGACCTCTGTCAATATGTGATTGAGATCCATGTGTTAAAGATTCTAATAGCAACAGCTATCCTAGACTTATCCTATTACCCTGTCTTCAATTAAGACCATGCTAGGAAAAAAAATATTTAATTCAACAACTCTTTATTGAGTCTACTAGTATTTTTTGGATGAGTGAGATTTTGTCCCTAGCTTCCTGGGGATTACAGTTTAAACGGGGCCATAAGAAAATTACCCAGAACGAGAATAAACGTCATAATATGGTTAAGTTCAGTAAGAAAGGTACAAATAAATGGCTGCTATTGCTCAGAAGAAGATGAGACCATACCTTGGGGTGATGAGTTCTTAAAGAGTGGGTAGCGTTTTGACAAGCAGGCTGTGAGGGAAGAGCATCCCAGAATTAGGAAGCATCATTCACAAAAAACAACTACAAAAGAAAAAAACCAACACAGGCTGGACAGACAATGAAGAGTGCTTCAGTTTGGCTAGAATGTTGACTGTGGGTAAAGTAGTTTTAGGAGATAAGGATAGAAATGTAGTTTGAATGAGGCATATTTGAAAGGCTTTGAAGGCCAGCATGAAGATTTGGCCTTTATTCTGTAAGCAATAAAGAGCAATTGCAGATTGTTGAATAAAGAGTACTAAAATCAAAGCTGTCCTCTAGGAAATTTTAGAGTAATATCCCATTGCTTTGTAAAAGGAATTAGAGTAAGGGAGGCTAGAGCAGGGAGTTGGACTCCCTGGGTTGATCTAGTTGAGAGATAATTAAATAAATTATTTATTACTTATTAAATAAATAATTGAATAAAAATAAATAAACCTAATTAATTAATTCAACCCTAGACTTTGATAGCATCAGTAGGGATGGAATGAAGTTGATTAATATGATAGACATTGCATATATACAAATGTAAAGACTTTCACAAATAATTGATTTTGCAAATAAAGGGAAATGGGGGAGGGGTTAAAGATTTCAAGCCTCAGCTACAGGGAGAATTACATTGTCCTTAGCAGCAGCAGGGAAGAATTGAGGGGGAAATGATTGGTTGAAAGCTGAGTTGAGTTTTGTACAAGTTATATTTGAAGTAGCAATAAGATATCCAGTTGTTGATGTCCAGTGGTTAATACAGGATTGGAACTTGGGTGAAAGGACTCAGAAAGGGGGATGGATTCAGGAGTTATTTACGTAGAAGTTATGGCTGAGGTCTTTTACCAACATGAGATCTCAGAAGGAGCATGTGTCAAGAAGTCTTAGGGTATGACTACATTTAGAAATGAGGTAAAGTAGTTGGTAAAGGGGCAGTTAGAGAGATAGGAGGGATCTCATGAAAGACAACATAGAGTTTTTAAGGACTAATGACCATTGTCAAAGGAAAATGAAGATTGAAAAGAGCTTTTGTTTATTTCTGAATAAGAGGTTTGAGAATGTTCATAACTTGGAGTAGGTAGATGCCCAGTTGCCAGAATTTCAGGAGTGTTTAAGTGGTAATGAAATAGAAGTACTTCTTTTTTTTTTTTATAAAGCAATTGGGGTTAAGTAACTTGCTCAAGGTTACATGGCTAGTCATTATTTATGTGGGGGTGCTCATTTTCTGAGGCCAGTTTCGATCTCGGGTCATCCCAACTCCGAGGCCGGCGCTCTTACTCACTGCACCACCTAGCCGCCCCAATAGAAGTACTTCTTTGGAAAAATTAATTGCTGAAAGGAAGGAGAGAGGATGGTAGTTTAAGAGATAACAGAATTGAGGAAAGTTTTTTTTTAATAATGCTTTTAGTCCTCCAATATAAGGAGATTCCGTAATGATTCAAGAGAGAGAAGGGATAATTCATGGAGCAAGTTCTTGGAGGGAATAAGCTTAGAAAATAGTAAGCGAATTTACGTCTAATAGCTCGTATTTCCATAGTGCTTTACAGATGACAGCCCACTTCAGGAGGTGGATAGATCAAGTATTGTTACTTCCATTTTATAGATGAGAAAACAGGCTTTTCCAGAGAAGTTAAGTGATTTACCCATGAGCTGGCAATGGCAATCAGGTTTTCTGATTGCATGTCCAGGGTAGTTTTTTCTCTACTGTGCTCTGATGCTTCTCAGTTTCTTGCATCACTTTACAGTTTACAAAATGCTTTCCTCCAAACAATCCTGTGGGGTAGCTAGTGCAGGCATTATTGACTTGATTTTACAGAGGCAGAGAGGCAAAGCCACTTGCTCATGTTTCTTGGTTAGTAAGTGGCAGAGTGAAGATACACATACCCATGTCTAGGGTTCATTCCATTACAACACTCTATCTCTTTTTGCCTTGACCAAAAAGAGACACTTTTGGCATTTAGTAACAAGACCCCTTGGATGAAATACAAGAATTCAGTTTTGTGGAGAATGATGACTGAAGTATCAGATGGTCTAATAAAAATAGCTTAAAGAGAGCATTTTAAAAGGAAAAATAAAACACTGTGGGGAGGAGAGCTAACCAAAGGTTATAACTTGCTCTTTACAATGTACTAAAAGTACAAACTACGTGTTAGAGACATGTTCGGTGATAGCATGTTTAAGTCTGATAAATCTCTTTCATTAGGGTTGGGCCATAGCCAGGAAAAGCAAAATTGAATGATTTTTTTTTTTTTTTTGGTTCTTTCCTACAGGTCCAAAGGGACATCCTGGTCCACCAGGTCCAGATGGGCTGCCAGGTTCAATGGGTCCTCCAGGTACCCCCTCTGTAGATCATGGATTCCTTGTTACTAGGCATAGTCAAACTACAGATGATCCACAGTGTCCCCCTGGGACCAAAATAATCTACCATGGCTATTCCTTGCTCTACGTACAAGGGAATGAACGTGCACATGGCCAGGACTTGGGTAAGATATTAATGGATGTTTGAAAAATTCCAGAAAGTAAAAAAGCAATTTAATATCAACAAATTTTAAAAATTATTTTTCTAGTTCTAGAATTCCTTTTGCTTGTGGAAATCTGTATGGCTACAGAAAATGGTGTGCTGCTAATGTTAGGGACAGGATAACTAGGATGTGATTAAGAAGACACTACTTGTAATTAAAGAATTTTTATTGGTTACTGATACTATAAAGGTTTTACAGAAACGAAGAGATAGATAGATAGATAGGTAGATAGATAGATAGATACATAGATAGATGGATGGATATGTATCAGGTTGCCCTCATCTATGTTTGACATATGCCTGAAATACTAAAGCCCAGTGTGAGCTAAAAATCATATATATAAGAACACACACACACACACACACACACACACACACACACACACACACACACACAAGTTCCTGGAAAAAGCAAATTAAAAAAAAATTCTCCATGAAAGGTTACTGACTAAGACAACAGAGTATCAGCATAAATATAACTGCTGCTTATTTGATGATTAACATCATCAAGGGCCTCTAAGCAATAGATTGGATAGAGTGCTAGATATGGAATCAGGAAGACCACAGTTTAAATCCTGTTTCAGACAAGATTAGTGTGTGACCCTGGGCAAGTCACTTAACCTCTCACAGCCTTAGTTTTCTCCTCTATAAAATGAGGGTGTTGGATTTAATCACAGAGGATTTAAGGTCCCTTTTTGCTCTAAATTTATGATCCTATGATTAATAATAATAATAGCTAGCATTTACATAGATTTACATAGTACTTTACATTTGTTAGCTCAACTTTACACTTTGGAGGTTAGGCTTATTTTGCTATGTTGTATATCAGGAATGGAATGATCATTGAAAAAGATTTAAAACTACTTTCCTTCATTATGAGAATAGTACCCATTTGAAGAAGAAGACCTCTTGAAGAAGTGAGTCAAGGGATGACCTCCTTTGTGTTTGTGGTCCTCTTCGAAAACGAAGGACAAACACAAGCTCCCATTTATAAAGTCCATTACAGTTTTCTAAATACTTCACTCAAAAATGTAAAATGAAGTTACGGTCTGTTCAGAAGTTAACATCCAGAGGTTCCCAAACTTATTTGGCCTACTGCCTCCTTTAAAAAAATACTCAGTTCCCCCTGGGAAAAAATTTTTGTTTTTTAGTTTGGGTTATTTTAAACTTCTACAACCCCCCTGGATTGTTTCAGTGCTCCCCCAGGGGGTGATATCACCCACTTGGGAAACTTATGTCAATAAAAGTGAAAAGACAAGAAAGGAAGAAAAAAGAAAAACAAACTTGATATTTTACCTAATAATCACCAGTTAGGACAAATGGTCCATTTCGTTGTCTACGCAAGCCTTTTCACTGAGGAACTTAAAATAGACAAGCTTAACCATTTCTCTTATGTCTTTTTCTTAAACCTATACTGTTTTGTTTCTTTCCCATCTAGGTACGGCTGGAAGTTGTCTACGCAAATTCAGTACCATGCCATTCCTTTTCTGCAATATTAACAATGTTTGCAACTTTGCATCAAGAAATGACTACTCCTATTGGTTGTCTACTCCTGAGCCTATGCCAATGTCTATGGCACCCATTTCTGGTGAAAACATTAGGCCATTTATTAGTAGGTGGGTAGAATGTTTGATGATTCAGTTTTAAAAAAAGGAAGATTCAGATTTCTCTCTAGCTTGGGGCAAAAGGGAACTCTTTATTTAGTCAAGGGCTTAATTCTTTGCTATGTGGTTTGCTGGATATGTCAAGACTTAGTGTTGGATTCTTGATTATGAAAGTTTCATTATGCAAAAATTGACTTGACTCGTTTTGGCCACAAGCCAAAATTTATTTAATTTTTATTTTAATTTATTTCATTTTTAATATATAAGATACAGAACAGAGGCATCAGTAGCATACTGGATGGAGGTCAGGCTCAGAGTCAGAAGTTTTTTTTTGACACATACTAACTGTATGACTTAACCTCTCTGCTTTATGCAACCCTTTAAGACATTAAGTTTCAGAGAAGGTACCCACTTTGCTTGATAAGAAGGAATTTTCTCATCTGGGAGTTCCCTTCTCCCTATCCCTCTGTTCAGCAAAAGACAAATTCTGAAGATGAATTGAAGACAAAGCTCTGGACCTGAACACTCATTCTAGTTTCTTTTCAATTGAAGTTTCTTTTCAGTTCTTTTCTCCAGTAAAAGGGCATTGCCTGAATACTGCCTACTTCATCCTTATTGGTCATATTCTTATAATTAAAATATCTTCAAGAAATCTCCACAAAGATGTCCTATTCAGGTCCTACATTTAGTGATTTCATAGAAAGGTATTCGACAACATGCTTCAGAATCTGCAATGGTTTCCCAGGTTTGAAATTCTACATAAAAAGGGTCTGGATCAGAGTCCTTCTATCTTTTCTTTAAATTAAATGTTGATTCCTCAGAACCAGTAAGAGTTCAAAGAAAACCTATAGACCAATTTGATCAAGCAACAAATAAATAACTTGCATTTTTCTTGTATTAGGGAAATAAAAGGTAGAAGTCAATAAGAAGGTAGTGAAGGAGAAGAAAAATGGCCAACCTATGTGGTTTTTAAAAAATTTCCAAGTGATAATTAGCTTCTTGAGGTAAATTATGGGGTAGTACCAGTGCTTCATTTAAAGTTACCTACTCAGAGTGAGTGATAAGAAGCAGCTTGGGGTAACTATCAAATAGCATTTCTAGTTGGCATAGGAGCACCACTGATTGGCACCTTTTAGAATGTGGTCAATTTATGGTGTCAGTGGATTTATCTAGTTCTTAGAGACAAGTTGGATGCTAATCACATTTCTGGAAAAAAAGGTAATCATGCTGTATTGTGAGAAGGAAAGAAAAGGGGGAATGTTTTTCCAGTAAATCATGAAACACCTAAATCTCTAGTAAGCTCCCTTCTATCAGATGATATTATATAATGGAACATGACCAATCAGGATTAAGTAGGCAGTATTCAGGCAATGCCCTTTTACTGGAGAAAAGTACTGAAAGGAAACTTCAATTTAAAAGGAACTAGAATGAGCTACCTCCATTAACACAGAGTGTGAGCTTAAGAAATGCTTGCTAATGGAATGATTGATTATTAATCCTGAAAAGTTGTTGGATAAAAATTTGAAAAAGAAAAGAAGAGAAAGAAATTTAATATTTTCCCTAAGAATCACCAGTTAGGATGAGTGATCCATTTCCTTCACCCGCACACACCTTTTTTCACTGAGGAGCTTAAAATAGACAAAGTTTTAGTTTTTTAGTTTTAGTTTTGCTTGTTTTTGCTTGGAGTTGATGTAGTCAGAGCCTATCCTTTGGAGTAATACTTCATTGAATATCTTCAAAAAATTAGCGCTATGTAAGGGTGCTAAGTGGAAAGAACACTGAACTAAGAATTAAGGGAAAATGGGTATAGTTCTAGTTCTACCTAGGATAAATGAAATAATCCTTATGGGTCTTGTTCCTCATAAATAAAAGGAAATGGTCTGGTCAAATCAGTCAAACTCAAATGGAAATTAGAGCCACTTAACCTTATGTAAAGATACCTTCGGGCTTCTTATTGACCACATATTAATATTATCTTTATCTTTTTTATTAAATTAAAATTTATGTTTATGTTTAGTTTACATCATTCATTTACACAAGATTTTGAGTTACAAATTTTCTCCCTGTCTTTCCCCTACCCACCACCCCAAAACAGTAATCCCACTGTATACCCCCTCCACCATCTGCTCTCTCCCATATCATGCCCCATTCCCCCTCTGACTTTCCAGTAGGGCAAGATGTTTCTCTATACCCCAGTGCCTGCATATCTTATTTCCTCTTTATCTCCTTGCATTTTATTTATTTTGTTAAATATTTCCCAATTACAATTTTAAACTGTTTCAGATACATAAGGTGATATTATGGGGCCATGTCAGTAAGATCCCTTCCAAGAGGCAGCATGGTTTAATGGCTAAGAGAGAGGCCTAGCCTCAGAATCAAGAAAACCTGAGTTCTAGTATTCCCTCTGATACACATTACCCTGTGACCATCAGGAAGTCACATAACATTTCAGTATCCCCAAGCAGCAATCTAACACTGTATCTTAAAGATGAGTTGGCAGTCTGCATGGGCAGCTTTGCCTGTGCAGGTCCCATATTGAATTGCAGCCCCGTCTAGTTTTAAAATTCTATGGTTTCATCAGCTTTTCCAAGCTGTCCAACTTGTGGATTAAAACTACTCCCCAAACAACTTCTTTATTACTGAGGGAGAACATTTTACAGGCAATGTCCCTCTCCTGCAGTATTCTTGTTTTCTCTTTGGCAAGCAGATGGCAGCAGCTGTATAAGGCCAATTTCATGAAACCTTTTAATTCATCTGCATTTGTGTGAATAAAATAGAAAATGGCACACACACAGACACAAAAGTCCACTGAAAATCAAATGACTAATTTAAGTTCTCCACCTACTCTTCATGTATTTTCATGCAAATGTTCTAGCACAACTAGGTATAATTATTAACAGCATTTATATTCATTTATCGGCTTTGTTCAGTTTGCGACTTGAATGCAATTACTTCACTGTCAGTATCTAATTTTTTTCAAAAACAACATTTTTTTTAAACCGACCTTTACAAATGTACTTCACTTCCCCAAATGAGAGTATTTTAGTATAAATACAGTATTTTGGATTTGAGCAAAGCCAAGGGCCACATATTCTCTTTTATTTATTCCTGTGTGTAGTTCAAGTTTGAACTTGAGAAATTTTTAAAGTCCCTAGGTGGTTTGAGAAGCTGGTCTCTAGTCCCCTCTCACCACTCCCCTTTTTGCCTTATCTTTATAACTTTAATTTGGTTACAATAATCTTCCTGAGACTTGGTGTCAAGGTTTTTTTTTCCCTATCATAGGAGAATGCTCAGGTTTAAAATATTCTTCCCTAGCTATCTTGATGGACAATTGTACAAACCATCAGGGTATGGTGGAAAATATGTATTTATAATAAGTTGCCTGAAGACAGTTTCATTTCTGAAAGATAAGGGGCATGTATTTGTAAAAGTAGTCATGGCATGCTCAGTGATGAATATAACATGATTCAATAAGCAATAAGTAAAGACTTCCAGTAATAGCATATAGTGAAATCTCCATCCCCAGGGGTTTACAGATGGAGGCTGGATGGCCTCTAGGGAGTACAACTAGGTCCCAATTAATGCGAATAATGAATTGCCCTGAAGCAGTTGTATTATTAAAATTCACATTGCATACTTTCAGTGAGCTGACACTAGTTTAAATTTTATATAATTTAATATATATATACACATGAGTATATATGTATATATATTTACATAATTAAAGTTTGAATAGTGTGAATTTCAGAAAATGCAACCATTTCTTACATGTTGCAGACAGCATTCAAGCTTTGGTTAGGGGTTGAGCTAAGTGAGCTGGATAGTCTGAAATTCCATTGTTATAAAATAAATGAAGAATTCTACAGGTAGGAGACCATTTGTATCAACTGTACTGAATAGTTTTGTCCCTCATTTCCACAGATGTGCTGTATGTGAGGCTCCGGCCATGGTGATGGCAGTCCACAGCCAGACAATCCAAATACCACAGTGCCCTAATGGATGGTCATCCCTCTGGATTGGCTATTCTTTTGTTATGGTAAGTGGTATAGAGAGCCATATCTTTCCTTCCGGGGTTCTGCTATATTGACTCACTATTCATCCAAAAATAACAACAGTTTTGTTTTCATTGTAAGATTTTAGTCATTGAATGCTCCAGATATGAAGACAAATGAATCACCCACTCCTCATTTCCCTCATTGCTCGTTGTATTTCTCAAAGCACTGCAGTTTTTATCCACTCTACATTTGGGCATCAGTTGTCTGCTTGCTCAAGACATGAGGCCGCTGAGCCTGAGACTTTCTTTTCATCTTTGGAGGTTCTGGACTGGAGTAGAAACCTTTAACACTTTTCTGGAAAATGGAGGAAGCATTCACACACCTTCCAATTGCAGCCCTCAGCTGTTCAATTGAATTGTTTCCAGCACAAGCAACGTGACAAGCTTTCCTAAGGAGCTAAAAACCTGTTTGCTTTTTCAGGGGGAAAGAGGATAAAGAAATATGTGGAGATATTGAAGTTTTAATATAACACACAGCTGCTTACTAGTAGAAAGTCTGAATGAGATGAGGAAAATACCTAAAAATTACTGCTAGATAATTTTAACTCATCCAGTTGTAGACAGGGGCTTTCAGTGAGTTTTATTTTGGGTCCAGTTTCCCCTTGATTGTCATTCAATAGCTGGGCTTTATACCTCCTAGGAATGACTGACTGGCTTTTCTCCTTAATTATTTATGATACCAAAACTTCCAGACTCATTCAACAAATCTTTACTAATTGCCACCAGCATCATACAAGGTATCAGTGGGACAAATACAGGAATGGAACCGTCTTTTCCCCCAGAAGCTCTGCCTACTTTGGGCATACTCTTAAGAATCAGATGAGTTTTGTTGACTTGTTTTGTCTGGCTTTTGCTCTAAATGGAGAATATTTTCATGTTTTCATCCTCTTTTAGTCATCATCCAGAACATGTTTACTTCAATCTATAAAATCCTTTAATTCTTCAAACCAACTTTACTTTGATATTTGCTCACCTTCCCTCTGAAAGGTTGAGATGAACAATTTACTTTCCACACAAATGCCTTTCCTGTCTCGGGTCCTTTGCAATCATCTCTTCCTGGCCTATCTGTTATGATGATTTTTTGCAGGTTGTAGAATTATACTGTTCCAATGAGCCCAGCCTTTTTATCAGATGGTTGTGAGATTGAAAGAGGAAGTGACCTCATACTAATTATTTTTCTTGTCAATATTTTTAGAAGCTGCCCAAATAATTAAATACTAAAGTTCTTTTTGCATTTTCCTCCCAGATTGAACACAATAGAATCCACTGCATTGACTATAGTAGAATTAGAATTTTTGCAGAATAAAATAACATGAATTTTAATGGTTAATATGCCCTTGCCAAAAATGTAGTATATATTTCTCTATTCAAAATGCTAATGCTTAACTTTGGCAAGAAGGAAAACTAAAGGTTCCAAAAGAGACCGTGGAGGAATTTTGATGCTAAAAAAGAAATAAAAGTATAATTTTCATTTGAATGAAATATTGGAATTTTCACTTTGGTATCACAATAAAGACTAAATGGAATTTGTGTCAATGTAAAAAAAATTAAACTCGTTGAGTAGTGATGAGGTGCAAAGAGATGCGGGAAAGGACTTTTTTTTAGTCTCCCCTATCCTTTTGCCATTCACACAAAGGCCTCGAACATGATTGCCAAAATCAAAAGCATATAGAGATAATGATGTTCAGGAGATCAGAATAAGCCTATATATCTGTCAGCAGCTTACCTTATTACAGACTTAACCACAGTTTCAAGACCAGCAGTAGCCATTTCTATAAAGTATGCCAGCCTGCAATTTTTTTTTAGGTGGTACAATGGTCTTCCTCTAGTGTCGTCTTCAAAGGAGAAAGGGCAGAGCATTAGTTATTTCTTTTTCAATGTATGGAATGTAAAGTTGGTTTGAAAAGTGAAACGACTTCACCCCATCACAATTAGAAGGTGGATGAGGAGTTTGTGAAGGATATTCACAAGGTTCAAATGCAAGAATGACCTTCTATTGAGAGGAAGAGCAAAGGACATAGAACAAGGTTAGATCACTTTTTCAAAGAGAACTAGGATTCTTTCTTTAGGCTGTACCACCAAGTAGGTCATTTCAAAAGGGGGTATAACCAATTGCATTTTATGAAATTGAAACACTGATTTTTCTGGATTTAAAAAAAAATGAACTCTGAAGCTCCCCAGACCTTATATATGCTTCTAACATTACCTCAGATTTTTGGGCAACTGCAGTTTCTCCTGGTTACTCTCTGTGATCATCTAATTTGTATAGAAAAGTTAATAATATAGTTCCTTATCCACTGTGTGATCAGGAGGAGGCCCTAAAGTGACGAACTTGGGAAGTGACAGTTCAAGTAACATGTTTTATACATAAGGACAAGTCAGATGGTGCAGAGAATATAGTTCTAGACTGTAGTCAGGAAGATCCAAGTTCAAATACAGTCTCAGACAATTGCTAGCTGTATGATCCTGAGTAAGTCACTTAACCTCTGTCTCAGTTTCCTCAAATGTTTAATAAGGTTAATAATAACACGTCTCACAGTGTTGTTGTGAGGCTCAACTGAAATAAAATATGTAAGGTGTTTATATAGTATATGGCACATGTTGTTCAGTCGTTTTTTAATCACATCTGACTCTTTGTGATCCCATTTGGGGTTTTCTTGGCAAGGATACTGGAATGGTTTGGCATTTCCTTCTCCAGCTCATTTTACAGATGAGGAAACTGAGGCAAATAGGGTTTAATTGACTTGCCCAGGGTCACATAGTTTTGAACTCAGGAAGATGACTCTTCCTAACTCCAAGCCCAGTACTTTCTGTATTATACCACTCAGCTGCCCCCTGGCACATAATAACTATTATATAAATGTTAGATGTTATTACTATTATTATTTTCATGACTTCATTATGTATATCATGTAAACTAAAAACCATGTTATACTTTTCATATTCAGTCTAACCCTGATTGTTTGCTTCTGGTAAATTGGTTTTGTCTTTGTGGGGAAAAATTGAATTTGAAAACCACTAAACTGAATGCATTCCTGTTCTGATATATTGAGAAAATTTTTTAAATGCTGTATTGGGTCAAACCCATGATCTATCCAATCCAAGGTTCTGTCTCTGATAGTGCATGGCACTGAGGTATATTTGGTAGGTATGCAACATACTCTTCTAGTTCTCTTGATGTGAAAACTATCAAAACTATTTCATTTGGCAATTAAACTACTTCTATAAGCCCCATCTCTTGCACTTTATTTGACATGCAGATCTTAAATAGGAGTGTGCTTAAATGTTAAATGTTTAAAAAGCAGCTCTTCAAGAATGCATAAATAGCATACTTTTAAGTTTAATTTGCATTGTTAACATTTTCTCCATCACTTTCTTGGGTCTGGACAAACAACCAAGTGATCAAACAAGCCTTGATTTGTAACATTTGCTGATTTCTGAGGTATAAATGGTCACACTGAAAATTTAACAATTGGTTCTCTTGAGCCATAGAAACTATCTCTAGCACAACCTCAATAAGCCACAAATCATTTAGAGAAGAGATAAACTCCTTGTGAGATCACTCTATATGACAAGCAATTACTGCTGAGTCTGACAGCCTTAGCCTCTTGCCTTGTGCTAAGTCATTCCAAAATGGTGTAGGCTGACTAGTCTTTGCCTCACACAACACAAGTCTAAGTCTGCCTAGGGAGTCAAATTACCCTTCTGAGCTAACCATTTCACAATATTAGTCCATAAAATCCTATGTGATTTACAATGGCTATGTCATCTTCACCCATTCTCTAGTAAAGTGCCATTTCAGAGAGATGACTTAGTCCACAAGGGGCAGTTACAATGCCGTGAGGAAGGGTATTATGCCACTCAGATGCCAGGATTCTGTGGCTATTAATCTTAAATTGCTTCAGACCTAAGAAAACTAAATGTGAGAGCATCCCCTACTTAGCCAGGAATCTGGGCTTGAGAACTCGGAAGCTTGGAGTTAGGAGATACTTTTGACATGAATTGCGCAATCCTTCTTCTTTGTTTCTGTACCTTACCTGGGCAGTAAAGTGTAATGGAAATGTAATTATAGAATTAGGCTGGAAGTTAAGCGACCTCAGCTCAAGTCCAAATCCATTTAATGGCTCTGGGACTTGATTTCATCACCTGTAAGACAAGTGGGTTGTTGTAGATGGTCTCTCGGTTCCCTTCTGGCTCTAAAATTCTGTTTGTGTGTTGCTCTTATCTGCTTTAAAAATGAATGGGAGAAATGAGGGGGAGAAAAAGTTTGGGGTAGAGTAAAGAACATTGTTAAATAAAATAAACTTTCCCCTCTCTCTTTTAGTACTTTGATTTCTTAACCAAATAGATAAAAATTCAAACTTAATAAACAGATAATTCAAAAGGATAATTATTCTTTGTTCTAGAGAAGGAATTATTATGTATTTTTTTGTATTGAAAAGGTGATTCTATTTATAGAAACCTGATTTCACATAAATTTTTAGGAATGCATTTATTATGCAAAGAGAGGCACACCCAGATTCCTTGGGTACTGAACTTTGGAGCTTTGTGGTCAGGAAAGGAGGGAACGAGTCCAAGATGGTAGCCTATGAAGTCTTTGTTGTAGTGTTCATGTTTAGCATGTATTTAGTAGTTACCACATGAGGTAAGGAGAGGCACCAGTTTCCTGATGTAACTGTCCTGCCCCCACCCTGTTACAATAATTCTCATATTCATTTGGGAGAGAATTCTCTGACACTTGACTTTAATTTGTTTTCCAGCACACCAGCGCTGGTGCCGAAGGTTCTGGCCAGGCCCTAGCATCCCCCGGTTCCTGTCTGGAAGAATTTAGAAGTGCACCCTTCATTGAATGCCACGGTCGTGGGACTTGTAATTATTATGCAAATGCTTATAGCTTCTGGCTTGCTACTATAGAAAGAAATGAGATGTTCAAGTAAGTAGGAATGAATTTTTCTTGATTTTAGACTTTACCTTTTATTTTTTTCACTATTAATCATCAGAGATCTACTGACATATACCAAAGTAATAATCCAGTTAGTTGTAAATAATGAAGATGGCTATTTCTTCATTTTGTCATGTGGGATATCATTGCCTCAAGCAGATCATAGAAATATATCTTAGGGGGCAGCTTGGTGGCATGGTGAATAGAGCACTGGCCCTCGAGTCAGGAGGACCTGAGTTCAAATATGGCCTCAGACACTTAACACTTACTAGCCATGTGACCTTGGGCAAGTCACTTAACCCCAATTGCCTTGCCCTCCTCCCCTGCTCTAAAAAGAAAAAAAAAAAAAGAAATACATCCTAGAACAGGCCTGGGTCTGGTAGGCCTACCTCATCAGTGTTCAGATATTAAAACTAGAAGTATGTCATCTCTTGCATCTAGATGAATCCATCAGAAATTGATCTAGAACAATTGAGCATATTCTAGTATTGCAGATTTTAAAATGAAGTCAAAAGCTAATACCCATCTCAAAAATTTTTTTTGATGGAGGTTTTCATTACCTGAGTAACTTGTGTTGGTTTTCGTTTTGTGTCTTCTGAGTGACTTGGCAAGAGATATTTGTAAATCATGACCATAAAAAGTAATTTCTGGGCAAATATACCACAATTTGGCCAAAGAGAAAAGAACATTTATTTTCAGGACCAAAAATTTTTACCTCTACAATAGCTCTCCCTAGTGACTGATAACCTCGTTGAAATTAATTTGGAGCTAAGCCCAGTCACTAATGGACAGTAGCATATAATGAACCCTCTATCCTTAATTTAGCACCAGCTGCAGTCTGTGCTGCAGCAGGGCAGAAGGCTGAGGGAGATTGAACAATTACTTACTGTTCATTCCTGAAATAAATACTTCTTGCCCCTGGAGACAAGTCTTTCTGCCTTTACCAAAAGTAATGCTTTTGGGGGAAAGGTCTGTAGAGACTTGCTACGCTTCTGTCTGCTTCCATTCTAGAACTGAGAAAATTTACATAAAGCTAAAGTGTACTGTGCTGATTATCCTTCAGCAAACAAGCCACTGATACCCAGGCTTAATTTATAGTCTATGCAGGCATTTGTTTTGGACCATCAAAACCTTAACATTGACCAAAAAAGGGACACGAGTTAATTTGAGATGGAAATTTACTAGGTTCCCGTGAAAGCAATAAATATGGTGATGGATCCCAATGCTGAGATTTCATATTATAATGTTAGTAGGCATTGCTTTTGTGGCCCTGAAAATATGAAATTTTTGGATAAGAACAATTGATTTTGAAAGTTGCTCTGACTAAAAAATTCATTACACAACCATGTGATGAGTTTCCCCAAATGTAGGTAGACAGATCCTTCCATAGCAAAGATTTATATCACCACCAGGCTCAGTACAGACTCAAAGCTTCTCCATCTTGGCAGGACCTGCCAAAACTTGTGCAGCATTTGTGTAACCTTGGAGGGTCACTTCCATGCTATAGTGAAGCATTAGAAGGATAAGATTTTAGTAGAGGGTCACTTACATACCAAGGTCATTCCTGTTCTATGATGAAATGTTGGAGTGAGATTTTAGCAGAGGAGTTTTGCTTTATGTCAAGAAAGGGAATGCCTCCAATCACAAAATACCAAGTCCTTGGAGTATTTCAATCTTGAAGTAATAACTCAATTGAAAACCCTTCTTGGAAGAAGGCCTATTATAATCAATTCCAAAGGACTCTTTAAATTTTTTTGGTGTATGCCTTAATGTGTCCGTCTCAAAAATTGCTTGAATCAGGGTGGCCAAAATTCTAGGATTCCACACTTTGCTTACATAAAGGGGGCTGTTTTGATGAAATTGACCCATTTACAAGCTTCCAGTATGTAATAATTTCAGTTGTGGAAAATAAGGAGGAAATTTCAGGAATAATGTATGTGGCACTAGCCATGTAAACTTTAAACAGTCTAAAAATGATTTGGCAAAACCATTTTCAGAGTTCCTGTTTTTTTTTTCAAACATTTACTGATTACTTGCTAAGTGTATAGAACCATGACTGTTACTGTGAGGTTGAACAAGATTGATCCCTCCTAAAAAAGCTAACCTTGCAGTCTAGTTGAGGAGACTAGTCATGTACCTGTGAAAAGTTAAATAATGCCAAGGAGTTTATAAAAAGATTCTACATGAGTGACATAGAGAACAAGCTTGAGGTATTGCAGAACCAAGAGTTTTCCTGTGTTTCTTCAGAGTTGTTGAGTTTGTCCTTCATTATTGAAGAGGACCATGGCATCAGGGAAATGATGATATGACTTGTAGTTGACTTTGATTTGAGTGAGGGAGGGCTGTGCAAGGTCACAGCCTCATTTTCTCCTCCAGAGCCATCTGGGTCTAGTGGCCAGATATTCATCAGGATGACTGGAGATGGGATACAAGGGGAGACTCTGGCCCTTTTAGGCTAAGGTCTTCTCAAGTTCTCACTTTGAATGAGATAACACCCATTCAGTGAATAAGCCTCTTTAGGTAGTTACTCAAGGGGATGGCCCCTTTAATAAAAAAAAATATATATATATATCAAACTGGGAGGGGAAGACCCTCAGACTTCCTGGATAAAAGAGAAACAGTTACTATTTAGCATTTACATCCACTCTGTGCTAGGAGGGCAGGGACCTATGTATGGTCCAATCTTTGAGCTCCAGAGTGAATTGGGTTTAAGGCTTGGTCTTTGAGAAAGAAATCTAACCAGTATACCCAAAGGAAAAAAGGCAGCTTTTGGCCATCAAAATGTACCTTCCCCTAGGCGGAGCACCCCCAGGTAAGGAGAGACAGAAGAAGAGAGGAGAGGAGAGATAATTGAGCTGGGCCTGAAGGATGATTTGGATGGGTGGAAAGGAAGGTAGGGAGTATTCCAGCAGTGCATGTACAAAAAGCAGAGGTAACACTGGGGAAGAATTGGGGGACTATAAGGAGAGTAGAAAGAACAGAAGATTAATTTTGGTGAATGGTGGGAGGTAAGGTTGGAAAGGCATGTTTGGGCCAGATTATGTATATCCTTGAATGCCAGACTAAAAGGGGTGGGTATTTTTAAACTGGAGAAGGAAATGACAAATCACTCTAGTACTTTTTCCAAGAAAACCCCACAGATAGCATTGGCATGCTCTGGTAAAGGACATCACGAAGAGTCAGGCAGATATGACTGAACCACTGAACAACAACAACAACAAAATTTTAAACCCAAGCCTGGTATAATGAGAGGGATTAATTACTTCCATGCAAAGCTGAAAAAGAACTTAGAGCTTAACCTTCCTCAAAGGTTTAACCTTCCTCATTTTACAGATGAGGAGACAGGTCTCTAGAGTTAATTGACTAGCCTAGGTTCATATAGCTAGTAACACTATGGGGTGGAATCTGAACCCAGCTGACTCCACATTCAATGCCACAATCCACTTTGTATTCCTTCTTGTTGCTCAGTTGTTTTTCAGTCATGTGTGACTCTTTGTGACCCCATTTGGGGTTTTATTGTCCACGTTATTGAAGTGTTTTGTCATTTTCTTCTCCAGTTCATTCTACAGAAGAGGAAACTGAGGCAAACAGGATTAAATTACTTGCCCAGGGGCTTACAGCTAGAATGTATCTGAGGCCAGATTTTGAACTTAGGAAGTTAAATCTTTCTGACTCAAGGCCCAGCACTCTATCAACTATGCCACCTAGATGCCTAATTCCTGGTTGTTTAAAAGAAACTTAAATTCTCACTGATGTTTGAAATCCCTGATAGTAAAGTGACTTCTGAGGGCTATTTGTTTTCTTGATTACAGGAAGCCTACTCCATCGACTTTGAAAGCAGGAGAACTGCGCACACACGTTAGCCGCTGCCAAGTCTGTATGAGAAGGACATAATGACTCCCAGTCTCAGCTAACGTCACAATATGGTGCTATTCATTTTTTAACAGCAATGAACCCTAGAAATATATCCTGTGTACCTCACTGTTGTCGAATAAGAAAACAGTAAAGTGCCTTATAGGAATTTGCATAACTAACACGCCTTGCTTTATTGGTCCTCTACTTGCTGAAGAAGAAGAAAAAAGAGACAATAAGCTTCAAATATCAACATACCAAATGGCACTTTTTATTTAAGAAAAAAAAAAAAGAAAAAGTCTATGTGCTATAATGTGCTGAGCATAAAGCCAGAGCTCAGTCAGAAAAACCAAGAGGTGCTAGGAGGTATGCAGTGACTTAATACTGTTTGACTCCCCCTTGACATTTTTTATTATATTTAGATTCATTTTTGCCCCCCTCCCAGATATAAATGTTGTTTATACCACTGTCTAGCTTTTTCCCAAATGGTAGGTCCTTTGATATGTACTTATTGTTCCTGTACAAATAATAGTAATGTAAAAAAAGTGATGGGATTACCAAATATGATTAAGGAGTAAATAGCCATATCTTCCAAACCAAATGCGTAAATTTATATTTCTCTGCTCTGTGTGGTAC
Organism: Gymnobelideus leadbeateri; assembly: GCA_011680675.1. Classification (NCBI taxonomy): domain Eukaryota; kingdom Metazoa; phylum Chordata; class Mammalia; order Diprotodontia; family Petauridae; genus Gymnobelideus; species Gymnobelideus leadbeateri. The sequence continues at coordinate 769,774 of WOXC01004762.1, read as the reverse complement.
TATGCACCTGCTTTTGCAGAAAAACACAACTTTCCTGTGGAATAAAGATGGTCCAAATGTGGTCAGAAATAGATAGATAGATATATATATATTTAGTAATTTATATAGATGTCAGCAATTAGGCAAATCAGGTTTTGGGTTCTAGTTCCACTATTAAAATGAAGCTTATATAAGTTTTCTTCTTTTCAGATTTGTTGTCCTTTAAGTGAGCTATGAAACAATAGAATATTTAATGTGAAACATTAGTTTTATTTCATCATTCACTTAAATACCAAAATTGTATGGTGCCAAAGACAAATCCAGGTTCATGGCTATTGTGTTTAATATAGTAAAACATGTACTTTGAGCTTGCTGTTTTTATTCTGTATTTAATATTTTCAGGGTTTTAAACACTAATCACACACTGAATGACTTGATTTAAAAACTTTAAAAGGCCTTAATCTTATGAGTATTTTTCATTCTCCAGACTGGTATGGAAAACAGGACCATCAAATCCCTATGGCTGCATTTTTACATTTGGGCCATATTCTGCTCTGTTATTCATGAACTTTTGTAAAACTGGTTCTCACTGACCAAAGGAGAACCTTGGTATGTATTTACAAGAAGGCAGAATGGACCTCTGTGTCTAAAACAAGATTTCTCTAAGAGATTCCAAAGATTTTTTTAAAAAATTACTAAGGCCGTTTCTTAAAAAAATGTTTATTTCTTAAGAATTAAAATTTGTAATAAAAAATATTTGTGTAAAAAAAGAGCTTTAATTAATTTGTTGTTAGTGTTGACCCAGCGCTTTTAACAAGAAGTTACTGCATAAGTCATTAATAAATTTGCAAGCCTTCCATAACTTAGATTATTTTTATTCTGTGTGTCTTCCAAACATGTATGTTTGGGGAAAATGTTTTATGACTTGCTACCTTAATAGCCTCCAGAGAATATGAATTAGGAAAACCTGCTACTGCTCAGGTATCAATATGTATCAGTATGTATAAATGGAGCATATCCAGATGATGGGCTATATCTGGAGGTGTGGATTCCAAGTCTTATTTGAAGTAAACAAGTAGGAAAATGGGGGAAGAGAGGGTACAAATTTATATCATTGCATTGTTAAGCTCAAGCTTATATTTGGTTGAAATAACATAATTATATATGACTTCTGTATAGTACCTATAGATTTATGAAACATCATAGAGATTTCATAATTTCATGATCTGTCCATCTTTTTGAGACATATATGTCTTTGATAGTATCTTTTGTCCTACTTTTCATCCATAAGGTAACACATTGCAGCTTGGGAAACTGTGTGCCCAATATTCTTCTTTTCATTACCTTTGGAGTTACCTATAATATTGATTCCTTCAAGATTTAGTTGTTCCATAATTCAATTAATTGATCAATCAATAAACATTTATTTAGTGCTTATTATGTTCCAGGCACTGTGCCAAATGCTAATGATCCAAAAAGAGGCAAAAGAAAAAAGAAACAAAATAAAACCCAACCCATGCTCTCAAGGAGCTTACACTATGCAAACAAATATGTATAATGCAAACTATATACAGCATAAATAGGAAGCAATTAATTGAGGGAAGATATTAGAATTAAGAAAGATTGAAGACTTCCAGTCAAAGAAGACATTTTAGTTGGAACTTAATGGAAACTAAGGAGATAAATAAGTAGTGCAGAAGAGGTATTGTTTCTAGGCATCAAAGTATTGTTTCTAGACATCAGCGGAAAGAGCCAAGAGATGGAGTCTTGCTGATGGAATGGCCAGAAGGCCACTTTCATTGGCTTGAATATGTGTAGGAGAGTAAAGTGGGGGAGGGGGGCCAAGTTATGAAGGGCTCTGAATGACAGATAGTGCACTATGTATTTGATCCTGGAAGTAATATGGAATCACCAGAGTTTACTGAGTAGTATGTGACGTGGTCAATCATAAGCCTTCCCTAAGAGAATATTAGTATTCCAATGGGTTTTTACAGTAGCGAGCACAAAAGCACTATTCAGTTTCCAAAATGTCGTCCTGATCTCCTCAATTCTGGTCTCAGGTCATTGTCTTTCCAATATCAATATGCACACACGTGCACAGTTGGACTAACATAGTGGACTGCTTATCTACCTACATATCTCGTGTGAGCCAGATAATTTGCACAATTCATCCACTTTGTTTTCTCAATGTGAATGGTTAGATAATCTTTTTTTATATTACTGTAGATTTCACTGAGGAGATTTTGTAGTGTTGTGGGAATGAATGCAAGTAGAACAATAACATTTGTGAAAGGGAACATTTGGAGAACATCTCTATGGATGGTGATTCCTTTTATTTGGACTCTGCAATAGAGTTGTGTGTGTGTGTGTGTGTGTGTGTGTGTGTGTGTGTGTGTGTGTGTGTGTGTGGCATGAGTGAATACCTTAAGTGAACATATGTTTGTTTTGTGTGAAGTTACAGGCATAGTCCTACCTAGTAAGAATTTATTTTGCACATGTAAGAAATCTCACTTTAAAGGGAGCCTCTAAGTTTTCATTATAAAAAATTCAAATCCTTTAAAAATCAATAAAAACATAGTGCATTCTTAAGTTATCCATACTCCTGTCAGTTGTGTGACCATAAATATGTGAGCTACTGTGCAGGAAGTCATTCACACGTAATTAACTGATTTTTTTTTTTTTTTGCTTCAGTGATGACATGAAGAAAAATACAAAAATGTTATAACCATAGGAATTTTTGAGAGATATGCGATATTAGCTATTAATGGGAGAACCTGTTTCAAGGGATATGCTATTCTTTTCTTTGTTCTTGTCATGCTTAGAGATAACATGACACAGAGGACAGCCAATAAACATTTATTAACTGCCTGCTGCATACCAGGCACTGTGCTAAATGCAGAGGATATGGAAAAAAAAGCAAAAGCTAGTCCCTGCCCTCAAGAAACTTTCACTCTAACTAAGAAAATGACATGCAAACAACTCTGTACAAACAAACTAAATATAGACAAATAGATACTATATAAATGCTACAGTTGTTATTATGAAATACTAACCAATACCATGAGCCTGTTGGCAAACCTCTTAAAGAAGTACTGAATTTTTTTTTTTATTTTTATAATAGCATTTCCTTTTTATTAGCCCTGAAGCCCCCGTTTTGCAAGCTTTAAATGTTGCCTATTAGTACATATATACGCACACATATATCATGTGCATATATGTGTACACATATATAAGTACTTTATGGTTTATATACACATACTTATGCGCATACAAGGGGGTGCTGGAGTCAATTGAATTGGCTTGTCAGAACCAATTGTTAGATTTTCAGTGTGAACATTTAAATCCCGGAAATTGGCAAAGGTTAAGAAATCAGGGCTTGATTTATTGGTTTGTGTGTTGATTTTTTGGGGGGGGGGAGTGCATAGAATTAAGACAGGGTTTATAATGCAGATTAGACTTAAAATGTGCTGTGTGCATGGGTTTTTTGGTGAGTTGCTTATGTATTTACCAAAACGCATGTATGTGTGTACTTGTGTACATTATAAATTCACATAGCATCCATAGTTCTTCAAGGTTTCCATACTTCTTCCCTTACAACAACCCTGTGAGGCGGGTAGAACAAATACAATACTTGTTTTACAGATAAGGAAGGTGAAACACAAGTTAAGTAACTTGCTCAAGATGCATAAAGAGAATAAGTGTGAACTAAAACTCAGGCTGTTCCACCTTCAGCTGTTACACTCTTTAAGGACAGTATTACTATGTGTCCAGAGCATAGTTAATCTAGAAAGATTCTTAAAATATTGTCCCTCTTTCTTTAGGTTTGTGCCTAAATAATCCCAGATGGCTGAGAATATATCTGGTTTTTAATTATTCCAAGATATCAGAATTTCACAATTTTTGTAATTGACCTACCAGGAAACTAACTTTAGGCCTAAATCATCATCCTGCAGATTCAATTATCTTTATGGAGGTAGCTGGTGTTGTAGTGGATAGAGAGCATTGGACCCAGAGTCAGGAAGGGCTGAGCTCAAATCCAACCCCAGACACTGACTATGTGTGTCATCTTGGGCAAGTGTTTTAACCACTGTTTGCCTTTGTTTCCTTATCTGAAAATGGTGATGATAATAATAGCATTTACCTCTCAGGGTTATTATGAGGATCAAATGAGATAATCATAAAATGTTCCCACCTGCTATGTGCCATATAAGTATTAGCTATTACTATTTATTAATTAATAGTTAATTATTTAATTGAGGCTAATATTTAATATTTATTTATTTAAAGAGTTCAAATCTGACCTCAGACATTTAGACACCAGGTGACTCACCCTAAGCAAAGCACTTGACTTCTATTTGCCTTAGTTTTCTTGACGGTAAAATGGGAATAATATTAGTATTTATCTCACTGGGTTGTTATGAAGATTGAGACAATATTTTTTAAAAGCTTTTAGCAAAGTATTTGGCACACAGTACCTTCTATATAAAAGCTTGTTTTCTTTTCCCTTCCCTCTTTATTCCTCCTCGGTGAAAATGACTAATAGCTGCTCACTCTGGGTTGTAGAGGAAGCATCACCACGTTTAGGTCCCAGCTCAGCTATCTCCAGGCACACATTCCTCTGTTGTGCCCTGACTATCCCAGGAGAGAGATCATGTTGTACAGTCCTCTTGATCTATCCCTGAAGAGTGCCACTGCTTTCTACTCTCTGCCTCCAACCCTCTTTCTTTCCTTCCTGCTCTGTCACATATTTAAGCAAAATGGATCTGATGTTCAGGACTTTCTCCAGTTCCATTTTCACTCAGATAGATAGATAGAGAGAGAGAGAGATGATAGATAGGTAGATAGATATATAGAGAGATAGATAGATGAACACATAAATAAGCTTTGGCAAAACCTTCAGCATTCCACCCAGGACAGGCATGTGGTCATGAACAAGTATTATTCGATGCCTCAGTTTACCCTTTTTAAAAACGAGAATATGTCATGGAATTGTTGTGAGGATGAAATGGGGTAGTTACATGTAAAAATGCTTTACAGACCTTAGTGCTATATCCATTTTAGCAAAACTGAGGATATCAATGTAATCTGGGAAATGCCCTTCACCATCTTGCAGATTGGGACCTACTCTGTGATTTATATAATTTTAGAGAGTTGCCTGAGGCCATTGATATGTTAAATGCCTTACCCAGGGTCCCATCGCTAGTATGTGTTAGATGAAGGACTTGAACCCAGGCCTTTCTGACAATGAGGCTGGCTGGCTATCCACTGTGCCATTTTCTCCCTACTATCATGGTTTAGTTTGAAGTTAAAAGCCCCTCATAACCTAGCCCTTGCCCAATTTTGCAGTCTTCTTACACCTTAAACTCTACTCTCTCACCCAGAAACTGAATCTGTGATCCAGTGACACTAGCTTATTGTTGTTCCTCAAGCAAGACACTCCCTCTCTCGGCTCTGGCCATTTTCACTGGCTGTCTACCATGCCTAGAATGCTCTCCTTCCTCACCTGTGTACCCTGGTTTCCCTGGCTTCCTTCAAGTCCTTGCTAAAATTCCACCTTCTATAGGAAGTCTTTCTCAATTCCCTTTAAATCAAGTTTCTTCCCCCTCTGGAATATACAGTTCTCCCTGTATATGGCTTGTTTGTACGTAATTGTTTTCATGTTGTCTCCCCCTTAGACTGTGTGTTCCTTGAGGGCAGGGACTGTCTTTTACCTTTCCTTGCATGCTCAGCACTTAGGATAGCACCTAGCACATAGTAGGTAAATAATACATAAATAAATAAAAATAATAATAAATAAATGCTTCTTTATAAAAAAAAAACTGGTAAACTGTGAGCATCTCTGTGTAGCTTTGTCTCTGGTTTCAATGCCAGGAAGAGGAGAGGCCAGAGCTGGGAGCTGGGAGCTGGGTGGGGGAGCACAGGAGGCTGACTGGGTATTGCCAAGGTGCATTCTGACATTGGGATGTATATGCAGAAAGACAGTGTCACCCTGACACAGCGTCATGTTCTGATATCAGAACGGTACAGCAAGCATTTTGGTCTCTCTATTTGATACTGCCCACTCATAGCTCCCTCACCCTGTGCTTGCCTGCAGGGAGGTGGTTCATGTAATGTACTTTTCCTTCTCTCCTCCCTTCTGCCTCCATTCCAGTGAATTGGGGGGCGTGGGGCTGGTGGTGGAAGATGCTAGTGGCTCTGAATCATTCTCCCCACCATTCTTCCTGCGTGGGGAGTGTTTGCAGTGATTAATGCCCTTTGTGTGCTTTCTGGGTTCCTTCACTGTAGGTTACAATTCAGCGTGTTTCCCATTTTACTCACTCAAAATAGCTAGGAGCAATTTTTTTAAGCTTTGTGTCTGAATTACACCAGGCATCTGGCCTCCGCTCTCCAGCCTCATTAGAAATGAGGATGCAGGCTTAGTCACAGCTAATTGTTGAGTCAAAATTTAATCAGTTAGTAAAAGGGAGAAAGTAACTTTTTACTTTTCAAAAGGGTGACTGGTTCTTTCTTCAGTGGGGCTGGTGCATTGGAACCCCAGTTTGCTCCCTGAATGGCCTTGCCTTGCTTTGTTATATGGCTTGAGCCCATCCTCATTGAGACTGCTTAAATTTGCAGGGGATCAGGCAGCCAGGACTGTGGATCAAATAAATTTCACTCAGATGCAAATTCAGAAAAGTGTTTTTTTGTACCATATTTGATTTCTCTAAAAGTTTATTGTTTTCTTTGTTGTCTATGTGGAACTAAGCAGCTCAATTTCCTTTGCAAACTGCAGTTGGCACCTCTGTCCTCTTCAATGTTAGACATAAGCCTAATTGGGGTGGCTAAAATTTCAGCAACTATTCCTTTTTTACTTCATGTTTGAGGAGGCTGCCTATTGAAAGTTTATGGAGTTAGAGCTATTGGGAATCTCTCAGAGGTCATCTAAGTCCAACCCTCTCCTTTTACAGATAAGGAAGCTAAGTCTCCTGAGAATCTTGCTTGAGGTTACAGAGATTGCTGTTGTTGCTGTGTTTGTCCTTTGTTGTCAAAGAAGACCATAACATCAGGGAGATGGTGACATGACTTGTAGTTGCCTTGATTTGAGTGAGGGAGGGCTTCTAGTAGAATAGCAAAGCTTGTAGCTCTAAAAGCCTATGATCAAGGCGTCAGACATGTGCCCCCTGGGTTGCACAAGGCCTACAACACTCTCAAGCATGGTCTGGCAGATTAAAATGCAAATGAGAAATATTTGGCAAAATAAATAAAAATACAATAAAACATAGATAATGCTAATATTTCTCTTCTTTTGTCTTTTTTTGGAGGGGGGAAGGCAGGGCAGTTGGGGGTAAGTGACTTGCCCAAGGTCGCACAGTTATTACGTATCTGAGGCTGGATTTGAACTCAGGTCCTCCTGACTCCAGGGCTGGTGCTCTATTCACTGCACCACTTAACTGTTTCCATTACTAGTATTTCTAAATCAAAATATTGCCTATTGGGATCCTTATGTATAATTTGATGGCCTTCATTTCCATCTGAGTTTGGTACCGCTGGTCTTATGAACTCAGGTCATCTTTCTTCAGGTCTGATAAAATTTCTTAAACCACATTAACTTTATCACTAGGATTCCTAGCTAAGTTTTTTTTTTAAACATACATTTTAAAATGTTATTATCCAATTGTAACTCAACAAATCCAACACATTTCCATTATAAAAATGAGTCAAGGACCTTTGCCCACCAGCCCATATTTCAACCCATCTCTAATCTAGAGCCGTAGAGACTTTCCTGAAGCTCCAAGAAGTGACTGTCCTTACTTCAAGTATGAGAGGTTCTACTCACTGCCAAGCTGCTTCTGTTTATTTCTCTCTTAATACTTGTAAATAACAAGTCAAGGCAATAGTGTGATATATGCAGGACACTGTCACTGGAGTGAAGGGAGGTAAGCTCTTGTCTCAGGGATGCTGATTACTTGTGTGACCTTAGACAAGCCCCTTGGCCTCTCTGGCACTTTGACTATCTGTAAAAATGAGATAGGTAAAGTAGGTGATCTCTAAGATCTCTTCCAGTGCTTTAAGTGTATGGTTCCATAAACTTTAAGTAACAGTCCATAAAATAAGCTTTAGGGCAGGTATATAGCATTAACAAACTAGTTCTAAATTTTAAGAAGTGGACCAAAATGGCTTGGTTTGAGTATTTCCAGAAGTAACTGAAGTTTGGTTGCAGTATACTTTGCCTTATGTGATATTTTGATGATTCCAACATTCCATGGAGAGTATTTTCAGAGATCTGTTTTTCTTCAAAGCACTATCTTTCAAGTATCGTCTAAGTTCTTCTCCTTACAAATTTACTTCTTTAGTATTTAAAAAAAAAGTTCTGCAAAAGTTAATGTTCGTTTCTGGCTTTTTTGGTTTGTTTTAGGGAGCTTCTGCTTGCCTTTTCAATTTCTCCAAAATCTCTTCTGGAGTTGTGGATGCCAAAATCTTTACCACTTTTTCACGAGATTTACCACCCTTATCTAAGATGACATCACTCCTCCTAAGTTCCAGGACCTTGGAAAGATACCGACATAGCTCTGCATTAGCCTCCCCTTCTGACGGAGGTGCAGCAATAGCTACACTTATGTTCTCAGTTGTCACATCTGTTATGGCATTTTGTTTGGAGCCAGGTTTGGCATGAATGGCTATTGTGATGGAACCATTCTGATCAACTGCCACAGGTCCAGTGGGAGGAGGTGGTTTCACTGGCTCCTTATTCTGGCCTTTCCCCTTCTTGGGCATCCCTGCGCCAGAAGCGAGTCTAGCCGCCGCCGCCTTGGCGCCGACCCGGGCCCAGTCAGCCCAGCGGCAGAAACAGCGCATGAGTCGCTGCGTCTTCGCCTGTAATAAAAGAGCTGCGGATTGGAGAGGTGGCCCTCGCGCCTGCGCCCTGACGCACGTGGGCGGGGCCCTAGCTAAGTTTATACATGTTCTTATGTCACAGAAAAAAAAGTATTCCTGACATGCAAAATGAAATATTTTACTTTATACATTAACAGGTACGTTTCTTCAGGATTTCAAAGATTGATTATTTTGTTGGTATATATACATCCACTGAATCAGATCACAATTCCCCTAGGTTTAGTAGACAATCTTTGAGAGCTGCTAGACTGGAAAATTCATCTTGTAATCAATTTGGTCACCAGATAGATTGGTTAGTTAGTCAATCAATAATTACTATGTTCCACTCGCTGTGCTGTGTAAATGCTTGGGATACAAAGAAAGGCAAAAACTTGGTTTCTGTCCTCAAAAACTTTTATTTTGATGGAGGAGACATTATGTAAATAGCTATGTAATACAAGTTATAATGCAGTATAAATGTAAACTAAGCTCAAAGGAAAGGCATTAACAGCTGAGAGGACCAGGGAAGGCCTCTTGCAGAAGATGGAATTTGAACTGAGTCTTGAAGGAAGCCAGAGAAATCAGAGGCAGGAGAGCATTCCAAGCATGAGGGAGATTTGAGTGAGGGGGGCTGAGGGAGGGAGAGCTAGCGTAAAGACAGAGTCAGGAGTGATGGCAAGTAAACCAGTGTCACTGAATCATGGAGTGCATGGAGGGGCAATAAAACATAGGAAGGGGCCGGGTTGTGAAGGGTTTTTAATGCCAAACAGAGGGTTTTCTATTTTATTCTGGAAGTTTTTGAGTAGGGCTCAGACATGTGCTTTAAGAAGGATCACTTGGACAGCTGAATGGAAGAGCAGGGAAAGTTTGTGGCAGGCAGACCAACCAGACAGCCCATGCAATTCAGGTGGGAGGGGATGAGGACCTGCCCCAGGATGGTGGCAGTGTGAGTGGAGTGAAGAGAGCATAAATAAGAGATGATGTGAAGGTAGATTTGGTAACAGATTATATATGGGGGGTGTGTGCCAGTGAGAAGCCAGGAATGACTTCAAAGGTATGAACCTGGGTGACTGGGAAGATGTGAGTGCCTTCAACAATAATTGGGAAGTTAGGAAGAGGAGGGAAATCATGGGGAAGGATAAGGAGTTCTGGAGTGGGACCTGCCAACCCTTGTGTCTCACAGATAAAACAACCTCCATACCACAATGAGACAGAAGACACATATGCCAGTGGAGAAGCGTGTATGTTACAGTGATAAAATGCAATTAGAACACGTTTCTTTAAGTCATCTATGTAGCCCATGTCAGGATTAGAGAAATAGCCAGGTAGTTAATCATCTTCTTTAGAGAGTACTGTATTTATTTGGAGAATTATTCAGTCTTAAAGATAACATAAGAGTGCTGACCTGCTTAAGCAGAAGGAGTTCCTCACCTGGATCTCCTTGTAACAGTAAAATGACAGGTGCAGGTTTAAAACAAGATGGTTGGGGTGGGGAACCTGTGGCCTCGAGGGCACATGTGGCCCTCTAGGTCCTCAAGTGTGGCCCTTTGATTGAAGCCAAATTTCACAGAACAAATCCCCTTAATAAAAGGACCTATTCAAAGGAACATACTTGAGGACCTAGAAGGTCACATGTGGTCTCGGGGCTGCAGGTTCCCCACTCCTGGTAGATGAAAGGATAATTTTAGAATGAGGTGACATTAATACGGTGGCTGAAGATTTCTCTATATCTAAATCAACTCTCTACTATGGTATCTGAGCAGGTAGGTGGTACAGCATATAGAGCATTAGGTTTAGAATAAGGAAGACTTATCTTGATGTATTCAAATCTAGTCTCAGACACTTCTGGTTGTGTGACCCTGGGTAAGTCACATAACCCTGTTTGTCTCATTTCTTTATCTGTAAAATGAACTGGAAAAGAAACTTGCAAACCACTCACTCTGGTATCTTTGCCAAGAAAACCCCAAGATGGGGTAGGAAGAGTTGGGCATAACTGAAATAACTCAAAAGCAACATGGTATTTTAGAGTCATAGATTCAAGATTGTCTAGGCTAGGGCAAACCTCTCATTTTCCCCTGAGGAAAGCGAGAACCAGAGCAAGGAAGGAATTGTCCGTGATCACACTGAAACCAGCTCTTCTGGCCCCACATTTTACACTCTTTCTACCCCATCAAAGCGCCTTGTATATTCATGCTTTCAATATGCATCCTTTTATTCTATTTAGCAAATATATTTTCAGATTTTCTAGTTTGAGGAAGTGCCGGAAGTCTTTTTCTCCTAAATCCTGACTGTGTATTTAACTGCCAAATTAATCACAAGAGAGTCTTTGCTTACAGTCTAGTTATAAATAGCTGGCTGTGTTCGCAGGGGTTGAGAAGACGGCAAACCATCTTCTTTGCTCTTCTTGCTGCTATGGGATACTATGTCAATTAGTGAATCATTAAAATCACACGGTGCCAAATGTTCATCATACTATGAAATAATGTCCAAAACAGACAAGAAGACAATTCTAATGGGAGGAGGGGGGAAAACACTTTCTAAACTAAGAGGCATTTTATTAGAAGTAGAGTGGCTGTTTGTTCATAGTATGGTGTGGTGTGATGGTGTGTGTGTGATGGTGTGTGTGTGTGTGTGTGTGTGTGTGTGTGTGTGCGCGTGTGTGTGTGCGCGTGTGTAGCTTTTGAAAATAAATCCAACTACGTAGCTCTGAAAGTCACCACCCTGAGGTCTGGTGAAAGGAGATTTGAATCTTCTCAGTGCTTAACCTGAGACCATAAACTACCTTCTGAGTATTCTGAAGGAAATTGTGAGGCATCTACAATAAAAATACCTATGCTTTATCATTTTGTCTCAGCAATTTAAAATGCAAACCAGGGGAAAACTCATCACTTTACAGCACTAAGGCTTCATATAAAAGGGAGCTATTTACAGTCTTCCCTGATATATATGTATATATATATATATATGTATATGATATGTATACATGATATATACACATACATATACATATATATGTATACATATATACAAGGTAGCAGAGTCACTTCTGAATATTCTGAAAGGCATTACTTTCTATAGTAGTATATGCTGTAGCGTAGATGTCTGAGGCTAGAAGATAGGTTTGCAGTCATAAAGACCTGTATTCAAACCCTAGCCTATGACTGACTCTTAACTATGTCACTCTGGACAAGTCTTTTAACATCAATCAATATGTCTAAGGCATCTCTCTAGGACTTAGGAGCTGGCATAGATACTGATATAGTGGAAAGAGTGCTTGCCTTGACATGACCTTGGATAAGTTACAGACCTGTTTTGGCCTCATTCTTCACCTGTGAAATGAGGGCATTGGGCTAGATGTATCTATCGACTTTACTCCCTCCTCACTAAAAGAATGGCTTCTGTGCCTGAAACCACCCTGGTCTGTGATAGCCTCTTGCTTCTAGCTCTGCTTTTCTGCTTCCTTTGACTCATCACTTTCTCTTAATGCCACCCTCCCCACCATTTCCAATCTGTTGCTGGGGCCTGTTGATTTTACCTGCTAAATATTCCCCATATATGCCCTCCTTTTCTCCTTTGTCACTGCTACTATTTTGGTGTAGGTTCTCATGACCTCATATCTGGACTATTGTACTAGCCTTCCTCACACCTGAACTATTTTTTTATTAATTAATTTGTTTACTTTTAGTTTACAAGATTCAATTTCATAATCCCTTGAGTTTCAAATTTTCTCCCCTTCCCTCTCCTTCCCCCTCAATGATGGCATGCAGTCAAACACAGGATCTGCAAATACCTTCACATTAAACATTAGTCAGGTTGTAAAGAAGAATTATAATCAATGGAGTGAACAATGGGAAAGAGGAAACAAAACAAAACAAGAAAAAGAAAGAGAGCAGGGAGTTTGCTTCAATCTGCATTCAAACTCTGTTCCTTGTAGTTCTTTCTCTGAATGTAGACATCTCTCTCCATCATGAGTCTTTTGGAGTTGTCTTATAACCCTGCATTGCTGAGAAGAGCCCAGTCTATCAAAGTTGGTTGTCACACATATGTTGTGTCTGTAACTGTGTACAAATTTCTCCTGATTCTGCTCTTCTCACTGAGCATGAGTGTGTACAAGTCTCTCCAGGTTATTATGAAGTCTGTCTGCTCCTCATTTCTTATAGCACAATAGTATTCCATTACATTCACATACCACAACTTGTTTAGCCATTTCCCAATTGATGGGCATCCCCTTGATTTCCAATTCTTTGCCACCACAAAAAGAGCTGCTATCAATATGTTTGTACATAACGGGGCCTCTTCCCACTTCTATAATGTCTTTGGGATACAACCCGAGAAGTGGTATTGCTGGGTATTATTTATAGCCCGTTGGGCATAGTTCCAGATTGCTCTCCATAATGGTTGAATCAGTTCACAACTCCACCAACAACCCATTAGTGTTCTAATTTTTCCACATCCTCTCCAGCATTTATCATTTTCCTGTTTTGTCATCTTAGCCAATATGACTGGTGAGATGGGGTACCTCAGCGTTCACACCTGAACTATTGCAATAGCCTACCAGCTGATACATTTGCCTCATGCATCTCCCCTAAAAAGCCCAACCTCTACTCAGCTGTCAAAGTGAACTTCCTAAAAAGCAGATCTGGCCATGTCACCCCATCACCCCCATTGAATAAACTTCACCTATTACATCCATCATCAAATAACGATTATCTGTTTGGCATTCAGAATTCTTCATGACATGACCCACCTCCTACATTTTCAGTCTTCTTATATCTTTTTTTTGAGGGGGAAAGGCAAGGTAATTGGGGTTAAGTGAAATCTTCTTATATCTTAATCATTGACACATACTCTTTGGTCTAATGACACTGGACTCCTAGATGAAAGACATTTCATCTTTCAACTCTGGGCATTTTTTCTGGTTGTTTCCTATGCTTCAGACAATCTTGCTCCTTATTTCCACCCCTTGGCTTCCCTGGCTTCCTTAAAGACCTAGCCAGATAAATTCCTCCCTTTTTCAAGAAGCCTTTCCTGATCCTCTTTAATGCTAGTGCCTTTTACCTATTGTTTATGTAGGATCTATGCTGTTTTTATGTTATTTGCATATACATATATATGCATAATATAATGTTCTCTCTCCCATCAGATTATGAGCTCCTTGATAGTATCTCAACCCTTGGCATGAGTGGCACATATTAAGTGCTTAGTAATGATTGACTCTCTTCCCCCAATTGAATGTAAGCTCTTTGAGGGTAGAGCTTAGACTAGTGCTAGTTACAGAGTAAGTAATCAATGTCCTATCTTCTATGTATGTATGTATGTATGTATGTATCTATCTGTCTGTCTGTCTGTCTGTTTGTCTCTCTGTCTATTTATCTATCCATCATCTCTCAGCTCTAAATTTATGCTCCTACTATGCGGAGATCTGGATTACAGGGAGTTCCTTAGGATGAATGGTAGGTAACAAATATCTAATGTTTATACTTTAATTTCTCTTGAGTATTTATTACAATAATTATTGACTCCTTTCCCTCTCCCACTTTGTTGTTGTCATTGTTTTTGAAGATTTGTAAAGACAGTGAGTTTGCTACTTTAAAGACAATAAGGATTCTTCCATTTTAAATAATCAACTCTTTCAAGTATATTGGAAATAGATCTTTTAAAATGAGGCATAAGAAATGACAAGCAGGATGATTTCAGAAAAACCTGGAGAGGCTTACATGAACTGATGCAAAGTGAAGTGAGCAAAACCAAGAGAACATTGTACACAGTAACAGTAATATTGTGCTATGAATTGTGAATGACTTAGGTGTTCTCAGCAACACAATGATCCAAGACAATCCCAAAGGACTCATGATGAAGCACACTAACTACCTCCAGAGATAGAACTAATATTGTCTGAATACAGACTGAAGCATGCCATTTTTCATTTTCTTTTTTTTATC